>ML401307.1:16472-75784 GCA_005239525.1 Nicotiana knightiana | reverse complement strand
CTCAAAGAAGGAAATGTCTCCTTTGGAAATGGAAAGAAAGGTGAAATCATTGGGGTTGGTAAGGTAGGTAAGGATGACACAGGATCCATTGAACATGTGTACCTAATAGATGGCTTGAAATATAGCATGATCAATGTATCACAACTGTGTGACAGAGGTAACCTGGTTGCTTTTACTTCCACAAAATGTTTTGTGATTAACCTGCTTACTGACAAGATTGTTTTGTAGGGAAAAAGAATGAATAACATCTATGTCATAGACTTGTCCACACTGTCTGAAAATGAACTCACTTGCCTAAGTGTGTTGGACAGTAATCCCCTCCTATGGCACAAACGACTTGGTCATGCGAGTCTAACTCAGCTTAACAAAGTAGTCTCTAAGAACTTAGTGGTAGGACTTCCTAACATTAAGTTCAAGGAGGATAAAGTTTTTGAGGCATGTGCCAGGGGGAAGCAGGTAAGGTCCTCTTTCAAAAGTAAGAAAATAGTCAGTACCACCAGGACGTTGGAACTGGTTCATATGGATCTATGTGGTCCTATGAGAACTCTGAGTAGAGGTGGTAAGAGATATGTGATGGTGCTAGTTGATGATTATTCAAGGTTCACTTGGACCTTATTCCTGGCATCTAAGGATGAAGCATTTGATATGTTCACCTCATTTGTCAAGAAAACTCAAAATCAATTAGGACATCAACTAGCATCAATAAGATCTGACCATGGTACTGAATTTGAGAATGCTAAGTTTGCTGAGTTCTGTGATGAACATGGTGTTAATCATAACTTTTCTGCTCCTAGAACCCCACAGCAAAATGGGGTTGTTGAAAGGAAAAACAGAACTCTTGAAGACATGGCAAGAACCATGCTTCTATCTAGCAAACTACCTCACAGCTTCTGGGCTGAAGCAATAAACACTGCTTGTTACATAATCAATAGATGCATGACCAGACCTCTGGTAGAGAAAACTCCCTATGAATTACTTAAAGGGAGAAAGCCCAACATATCCCACTTTAGGGCTTTTGGATGCAAGTGTTTTGTACATAATAATGGCAAAGATTCCCTAGGAAAATTTGACCCCAGAAGTGATGAGGGAGTATTCTTGGGATATTCATCACATAGCAAAGCTTATAAAGTGTATAATAAAAGAACTATGTGTGTAGAAGAAAGTATACATGTTGTCTTTGATGAAACTAACATTCTTGCTGAGAGACAGGAACCTGAAGATGAGGAGCTTGGACTGGTAAGAAGCAGTGATCACATTGAAGCAAGCATGGAAGGTGGAACAGGTGATGGACCAGGTTCAACTACCCCAAGCATCATGACAGGGGGAATTCAACATATACAACCTGGCCCTGATCCTGTTCCACAGCAACAAGACACCATGGAATCGTCTAGGAATGAACAGTTGGTACTTAAACCACACATATTTCAGAGTTCTCTCCCTCTTGAGAACATCATAATAGATTTGGCATCCGGAATCAAAACAAGATCATCCTTGAAAAATCTGTGTGCGTTTGATGCCTTTCTATCCATGATCGAACCAAAGAACATTGGGGAAGCCCTACAAGATGCTGATTGGGTAAATGCCATGCAAGAAGAGCTGAATCAGTTTGAAAGAAGTCAAGTATGGCACTTGGTACCCAGGCCACTAGACAGATCAGTGATTGGCACCAAGTGGGTCTTCAGGAACAAGCTCGATGAGGATGGAACTGTTACAAGGAATAAGGCAAGATTAGTTGTTCAAGGGTATAGTCAAGAAGAAGGAATTGATATGATGAGACCTTTGCCCCTGTGGCAAAACTGGAGGCAATCAGACTTCTTATAGCATTTGTTGCACACATGGAATTCACTCTTCATCAGATGGATGTCAAGAGTGCCTTTCTCAATGGCTATCTGAAGGAAGATGTATTTGTCAAGCGGCCTTCAGGTTTTGAAAGCAAGGAGTCACCTGACCACATATACAAACTCGACAAATCTCTATATGGTCTCAAACAAGCACCAAGATCATGGTACGAACGATTATCAAAATTCCTGCTAGAACATGGGTACAAACGAGGCAAAATTGATAGTACCTTGTTCTTAAGGGAAAAGGGTAAGGATCTCCTGGTTGTGCAAATATATGTGGATGATATTATATTTGGGGTGACTTCTGAAAAATTGAGCAAGGAATTTTCTAGACTAATGGGAAGTGAGTTTGAGATGAGTATGATGGGTGAGCTAAACTTTTTCTTAGGCTTACAAATTAAGCAAAACCCAAATGGAACAATGATCCACCAACAAAAGTATGTGAAAGAATTGCTCAAGAAGTTTAAAATGGACGACTCAAAAGAAATAGACACTCTCATAGCCACAGCTACAACATTGGATGTGGATGAACTTGGTTCGTCTGTTGATCAGAAGAAATACAGAGGGATGATTGGGTCTCTATTATATCTCACTGCCAGCAGACCTGTTATTGTGTTCAGTGTGGGATTGTGTGCTAGGTTTCAGGCAAATCCAAAGGAGTCCCACCTCACTACAGTAAAGAGAATTTTTAGATATTTGAAATGCACCACTGATTTGTGCCTTTGGTATCCTAAAGGTAGTAATTTCGACCTCGTAGGATATGTTTATGATGATTATGCAGGATTCCTGGTTGACAGGAAAATCACTTCAGGTATGGCTCACTTTCTGGGTTCATGCCTTGTGTCTTGGGCTACCAAGAAACAAAATTCAGTAGCCCTGTCTACTGTTGAGGCTGAATATGTGGCTGCAGCCTCATGTTGTGCCTAGTTGCTATGGATCAAGAAACAACTCATGGATTTTGGTATTGAAGTGGGATGCATTACTATTTTTGGTGATAACACTAGTGCTATTAGTATGACGAAGAACCCAGTTCATCACAAAAGGACTAAGCACATAGATGTTATGCACCATTTCCTAAGGGATAACTATGAAAAAGGAACGATCTCAATCGAATTTTGTGCTACTGATCATCAAATTGCTGATATATTCACTAAAGCACTTAGTAGGGAGCATTTTGAGAGAAATAGGCTGGAATTAGGGATGATTAAGATCACCTTATTGAAAAAAAATTATATAAAAAAAAATTGGCTAGAAAATTTTAATTAGGTACTTAATCAGATTAATAATTGCTCAGCATACATGAGCAGGATTCTTTCCATAATTGGTTCAAATTCAAATACTTCGTAATCACCCAAATTGAACCAGTTTCAAGAAGTCCAGTCTTCACTTAATTAGCCTAGGTTAGGGGGAAATTAAATGTCTAATCAAGTCAGTTCTTCGGCGATTAGACTCCTACTTGAGTACAAATTCTGCATGTTGAAATATCCCTAGCCACATCTTATAAAAGGTCACCATTACTCTTCTCTTCATAAAGCTACCTTCAAACCAAGTTCAACTCATACTACACAACCCAAAACTAATAACTCGCCTTTTCTTCCTAACAATACATAATAATGTCTTCACCACCACCAGCTTCTTCTTCTAATTCATCACCTAATCGTGATTACGATGGAGGACATTCTGAATCTGTCTCCAATTCTCCATCCGTTTACAGTTCTGAATCACCAGAAATTTCGTCAACCCCTGAAAATACACCCATTCCTGAACCCACTCCAAACCCTACTCCTGCCCCCAAGAATCGTCGTGTCAAAGTTCTTGCCCGAAAATCTGTTGCTTTTGGGGCTAGGGAAAAATTCTTGGAGGATCTTATTAAAGCGGACAAAGGTACTAAGTCAGGTTTGTCTAGTGAATCCTTTAAATCAGCCAATGAGGAAGACACACCTGGTTCAACCAGTTCTGAAAAAAGTAATCTTGAAATCAATTCTGAATTTACTTCTGCTGATAAAAGATTCGTATTGGTTGGGCATGTTATAGATGTTGAAGTACCTGGAAGGCAGAGGGGTTATAGAAAAGAAAGAATTCTTGAGAGAGAGGGAAAAGAAGTTGTGAGAGGATCTGGGTAGGATGGTACCACACTGGTTATCTGTGGTCCCATTCCTGAAACTGTTGGAGAAAACGTCACATTTAGGGGGAAGCATAGTTGAGGAAGCTGTAGTAGGTCTTGCAAGTCTGAAGAAAGGAACTGGTTCATCTGGGGAAGAAACATTGGCTGAAAGGCTAAAGAAACTGGGGGAGTCCTATAACCCTAAGACAAGAAGGACTCAGAAGCCCAAGAAGGCAAATCACCCAGTTCTTTCAAAGAAAAGAAAAATTTCTGAAGTTGTTGATGTTCCTGCTCCAAAAGTAAGAGCTACTCGTAGCACTGTGAGAGATGAAGAAGAGAAATTAGAAAAGGCTATGAAAGAGAGCAAGAAGAAGAGGGCAGCAAAAGGTAAAGCAAAAATTAGAGAGCCTGTTGAGGCTATTGAGATTGAAGAGACGACGTTGGACCTGGTCTAACAAGAGGAGCAGCCTGCTCCAGGTGTGGCTGAGACACCAAAACCCACAAAGGCTAAGGCTTCTTCAAAGAAGTCAGCTAGAATGTTTGTCACACCAACAAGATCTGTTAAGAGGACCAGGTCCAAGCCAAAGAAAGTGAAAATTGTTGAGAAAGAGGATGATGATGCAGATTGGAGTGAAGAGGAGGAGAAGGAAATAGGAGAGGTGACTGACAGAGTTACCATGTTTGGAAAGAGAACAATATTGAAGGGTAAGCTAGTGAAGGATCTAGAGGATCCTGGAATGCAATATCTGCTGGAAACTCTGGAGGTGCAGGGCTGGAAGGACATGGTCCTTCGCATAGAAGGCAGGCTGGCAAGGGCTGAGTTGGTAGATTTCATGGGAAATTCCATTGTCAAGGAAGGCAGGGTCACCTCCATGGTCAAAGGAATTGAAGTTTCCTTTGATGCTAAAGAACTGGGTGTTATTCTGAACATACCAGCTGAGGGCTATGAGGACTACACAAGGCAAAGATGTCCTTGTCTATATGGGATGGCCTCAGTAATCAACATCACCAGATTCTTCAGTGATAGTGAGAAGGAGATTTAACCCAGGCCGGTTTACAGAGTGAAATGAAGCCAGAGCACAAGCTACTCTTCGAGTTCGTCATCAAGTTCCTACTGCCTAGACAAGAAAGAAGGCACATTGCAAATTATATGGATCTTACCTTGATGGAGTGCTTGTACAGGGGAAAGAAAATAAATTGGTCGGCTTACATCATCCAACTCTTTGACAGAGTTGTGAATGGAACCAAAGCACACGCAATTCCATATGGCTTCATTCTGATAGCAGTGCTTGCATATTTTGGGGTTCCAGTGAAGAAGGCTGAGATGGCTACTACCAAAAACTATTTTGGGAAGGAAACTTTGTTGACATGTGACTACAATGTCAATGTTCCTGTGGATGAACCTGGTTCATCTAGGAAGCAACCAGTCAACAGTAAAGTTAGAACTCTGGTGCAGGAAAATGAGATTACGGATATGGAGATCCTTCGTTTGAAGTCTCGTGTGATTGAAGTTGAAGCTGAGCGGGATGATCTTAGGGCTGAATTAGCAAAGGAGAAAGAAAAGAACGGGGGTGTTCTTCAGCAGATGCTTTCTCTCCTACAATCCAAGACCACAACCTCCTCTGCACCTTCCCATCCTTAGGCTGTCTAGAGCTTCCAAAACCCCTCTTTAGACCAGTTGTTCAGTTTCAGTTACTTTTTTCTCTGTTTTTGCTCATGGTTGGTTTGTTTTTGTTTTTCTGTATGGTGTTTGATAATCGTTCCTAATCAATGAATTTTGCTTCTAGTCATTGACTTATCTAAATTTCTTAGTTAGCTAACATTTATTTGCTTTTTGTGTTGATTAATCATGCTTTGCACCTGCAGTTGCCTCAATGTCCATGAGTAATAATTAATAAATCTGGTAAGTATATCATTTTGCAAACTTTTTGATGATGCCGATAGGGGAAGATATGTGTTGAACTCTTTTTCAAAAAAAAATATTCAAAGTGATATTTATAACCTAATGAACCTGGATTCTCTATGATTAATTCTTAAAACCATACAAAGTGTTTGAAGTGTATACAGGATTAAGCACAAAGTTTGTCATCATCAAAAAGGGGGAATTTGTTGACCCATGTCACTGCATAGTTTTGAAGATTGACAAATGGCTGACCAGTTGAACCAGGTCCATCAGAGCACACATCTTGAACTGAATAGCTAGATCATGAACCGTATATGCATAGGAGATATTTCTAAATGTGAAATATCAATAAAGTAAGAGATTGTCTCCTAATGCGAAAAGGTCGCAAACTGATGAGAAGATTGAAGTCGAATTCAGCAAGGAAAGTAACAAAAGAAAAGAAGTTCGAGTTTGGTACGAATTTGCTCACCCAGGTAGAGTTGGACTAGAATTGGACGACAAGCTCAACTGACTCTATAAATACTTGATGTATTTCTGCTGGAATTACACATGCACAAAAGCTGAATTGAATCAAAGTCTGAAAGCAAAGTTCCCAGAGTTAATTTGCCAGCAGAATCGTTGTGCGATTAAAAGGCTACAGTTCAACTAGAAGAACCAGTTCCATATGATTAATTATTGAGTCTAATTGGTTGTAGTAGGAGATTTAATATTGTATCTTTTCAGCTTTCATAAAAGCAATTGTAATAGGTACGCATTGTTCAATTTAGAGTTAACTTGAGGCTTGTAGAAATTAGCTAGGGGCTAGTTACTACAAAGGGATTAGAGTTAGCCCTAGGATTACAAAAGAGTTTATTTTGTAAGTCCGTTTGGCTCAGAGTTTTTAGTAAAGAGTTTGAGAAAATCCTACTGAGGAGTAGGTCGTGGTTTTTTCACCTTTTGAGCCAGGTGTTTTCCACGTAAAAATCTCTATGTTTTTACTTTACTGCTTTTAATATTCCGCAACAGTAGAAGTAAGTACATCAAGAAGAACCAGGTTCTTCTATTGAGACAGCACTCGAAAATTGGGTACCACACAAAGTAACCTATCTTCCTGTGTGATATTGACGTCTAAAACATCAAAATATATATGTGATACTAATTATGCATCAGAATGTGCTTATGCATAGTTGAATAAATACCATAACTCACCTCTAAATGAGATTTGAGAGAAATAAAATAATGAATATTACAATGTGGTAATATGAATGTGTCATTGGTCGCGTACATATGGTACGCCAAATAATATTTTGTCGTGCCTTATAAAAATTTATTAAAGGCAAAACTTAAAGAAAGAAATGATTTTTCTTATAATAATTTTTACCATGACAATTATTATAATATAATTTTCACCCTAAAGGAGATATTCACCATATGGATGGTGTGACAAAATATATTGTAATGACCCGACCAGTTGTTTTGAGCTCTAGCGCGTCATTCGACAGTTTGAGGCCATGAGTAGCTTCACTTCAGGTATTATGGCTTGTACGCGTGATCGGAATTTAGAATTTCGGAAGTTCAGAGTTGATTTGGAAAGGAAATTCTCATTTCGGAAGCTTTAAATTGGAAGAATTGACTATGGTTGGATTTTTGACTGAACGACCTCGGAATTGGGATTTGAAGATTCCAGCAGATTCGTATGATGATTTTGGACTTCGGCGTATGTCCGGATTGGGTTTTGGATGACCTGGGAGCGTTTCGGCGCCTATTGTGGAAGTTAGTATTTTGAAAGAATTTCATAAATTTAGACAGAAGTGCATTTCAATGTTATCGATGTTCGTTTGGAATCTCGAGTCTAGGAATAGCTCTGTATGGTGATTATGGTATTGGGAGCACGATCGGAAGTGGATTTGGAGGTCCGTAGGTCATTTTGGGGTCATTTAACGAAAGTTAGAAATTAAAAGTTTTTTGAGAAGTTTAACCAGAAGTGGACTTTTTGATATCAGGGTCAGATTCTGATTTCGAAAGTGGGATGACTTGCATGAAAAATTTAAAGTTAATCGAACGTGGTTTGATAGGTTCCGGTATCGAAAGAAGAAGTTTGAAGTTCTAAAGTTCATAAAGCTTGAAGTGGAGTGTGATTCATGGTTTTAGCATTGTTTGATGCAATTTGGGGCCTCGAGCAGGTCTGCATTATGTTTTGGAACTGGATGGTGTGATTGGACGGTGTCCTGGAGTCCTCGAGTGGATTCCGGGTGGTTAACGGATTGAAATTTTAATTTGAGGAAGAGCTGAAGAAGCTGGGCATCTGGTGTAACCGCACCTGCATGAAGAGGGCCGCAGGTGCGAGAGATGGGTCGTAGAAGCAGGAGGAGCCAAGGCTGCTGAGAAATGCAGAAGCAGAAGTTTGTGTACCTGCGATGATGCAGGTGCGATGTCAGTAGCCGCATAAGTGGCAAGGGCCGCAGGTGTGGAAGGAGTGCCGCAGAATCAGATGTGCAGAAGCGGCCTAAGAGCCGCAGGTGCGAAAATGTCGCTGGGCAGTGAGGTTTCTTCAAAACGGGACTTGGCCCCTTTTTCTCCCATTTTCATTTGGTTTGGGCGATTTTGAAGAGCTTCATGGGGATATTTTCATCAAGTAACTCAAGTTAAGTGATCCCCCCTTATTATAAGTTAAATACATGGTTTGTATAAGGATTTAAACATGGAAACTAGTAGAAATTGAGGGGGTTTTGGTAGAAAACCTAGAATTTTGTATTTTGGATTTTGACCGCGAATTTGGGCGTGGAATTGAGAATAAATTATATTCTTGAGCCCGAGGGTAAAGTTTATCTTCAAAAATTTTCGAAATTCGGGCACGTGAGCCCGAGGGTGATTTTTATCGACTTTTCGAACGGAGATGAAAATTGTTTTAATTAGGATTATAATGAGTATTAGAGTATATATTTATGGATTTGCCCATTTATTAACTAGTTTTGGAGAATTTTTGCATTGATTCGAATTGTTACAAAGGCTTGGGATCCGACTATGGAACTTCGGAGCGAGCTAAGTCTCCTTTCTAACCTTGTAAGAGGGAATTAACCCCATAGGTGAAATAATTCAATATGTGCTTCTATTTGCGGGGGCTACCTATGCACGAGGTAACTAGAGTCCGTGCATAGCTACTATTATTCTTAAGTCCGGGTAGTCTAGGACCCAAAAGCATGTCATACTTCCGATATTTTTAACCTTATTGTCAATTTAAATTGCTTAAATCATATCGAACTTGGTAAATGAATTTCTAAGAGGTTAAACCTCATTTTCTTGACCATTAAAAGAAGATTTCCATTTCCTTGGATAATTGTTCCTTGATGAATTCTTGATTGACTATTTGATTGTGTTTTCCTTTTGTGGAACGGACCGAACGCCTCGTCAGATTAAATATGTGCATCTATGGTTCGCTCTGTTTGACCCTCCGGCAGTGAACAGCTTAAATATTATGTTGGATCGGGTTGTACGACCTCGGCATGATTTGCGCATGAGTTAATTGATTGTTTTGGAATTAATAATAATTGATGTGGCCTCCTTGGCCGGAGATATAAATTGTTTAAATATGAAAATAAATTTGAAGATCTACTATTAACAAAATAAATGATTACCTGCTTCATGTTATTGAGTTTACAGTCGTCTCATAAAATCCATGACTAAACATATTATCGGTATATTATTGTTGGCCATAGTAAGTGTCGTAGTTGACCTCTCGTCACTACTTCTTCGAGATTAGACTGGATACTTACTGGGTACGCGTTGCTTTCGTACTCATACTACACTTGATGCACATTTTGTTGTGCAGGTGCATATATGTCTATTGGCCTTGTGGGCGCAGTGGCGCTGTTGATATAGGGACTTAGGTGAGCTGCATCTTATGAGATAATCCGCAGCCAGCAGAGTCTCCTTCAGAGTATTTGCATTTCCTTTTCTGTCCAAATTTATTACGGACAGTTATTGTATTGTATTTTAAATCCTAGTAATGGCTCATGCACTTGTGACACCGGGTTCTGGGATGATTATGGTATATTCAGTATTGAAATTTGGAAAACACTTTTTTTTACTTTGTAAAGATCATCTGTTATTAGTTAAATTGAAAGAAATTTACGATTTTAAAATTTTTAAAACGAGAATTTAGTTAACTATCTAATGTTGGCTTGCCTGACAGCGGCGTCCGGCGCCAACACGGCCTTTAATGGATTTTGGGTCGTGACAACATGGTATCAGAGCACTAGGTTCACTTAGTTCTCACGAGTCATGAGCAAGTCTAGCAGAGTCTTGCGGATCGGTACGAAGACATCTGTACTTATCTTTGAGAGGCTATAGGGTTGTTAGGAGCACTTACCTTCTTGATTCCTTATCGTGCGGTTTGATTCCTTTGAGGCCTAAGCCTTTGTTTCTTTCCTACTCAATCTTATGCAACATGGAGCGCTTATTATAAATCAGGAATTGAGGAATTGTAATGGTACTACAAATGTGGTGCATGATGTTTCTTCCTGTGTATTTGATTGGGCTATTGTCGCCACCTTGCGGAAGGTCGTTCTGTCATTTCAGCTCAGTATCAGTATTACCTAAGGTTTTGAAATTTGGCATTGATTGTTATGATGATTCGTGCATTGCTATCGCACAGTATTGGTGTAATGGTAGGATGCTTGTCTATGCATTGAAGTAGTGAATGACTTAGAAGGATGTTTACTCAATGCAAGATTCAGGAATTCAAAATTTTATTCCCCGCGGGGGAAAGGCAGTCGGACTATGAATATTCAAGCTTGGGTTGATGAGGTCATGCAAACTTGGTATTTTCGGGTGTGGTAGAACTTTCATCAGTAATGTGATGTCATCGCCCTTGATCGAATGTGTTAAGTTCGCTGGTGTTATGGTGCTCTTTAATTCGCCTTTGGGGCAGAGTATTGTGAATGGTTTCGGGGAGGCGGTTGTCAGAGGTCGCAGAGTGAAGTGGTTCCGGATCGAATCGGTGTTCCTAGTGTTGACGGCTCGAGAAAGGTGGTCTGCGGAAAGGCTAAAATTGGTAGCGATCTATTGTACCAAGTGATACAGAGATGGATTTTTTATTTAAGGCAACAATTGGGCAGCGAAGGATGAGGAAGGACGTGTGGGAAGTGTCATGCGATGGTTAAAGTTCTAGAAGTCCAGGCGTAAGAAGCAGAAGTTGAGTAGTTATTTAAAGGAGAGAGTTTGACCAAAGTGGAAGAGTGGAAGAGTAGAATATGGGTTCAGTGGTAGGATAACTACACGACTTGAGGAAAGTTTAGAGTGATTTGGGATTTATGGTGGACAATGATTGGGTCTGCGGACTTAATTTGGAATATTGGCTATTATTCGGGGGAGATTGGATACGACAGGAAAGGGTTGCTTGATATAAAAAAAGGTTACAACATGACTTTGGATTGGAATTATATTGTCGCACCTTTTAGTTGATGTACATGAGGAGTGCACGGACTTGTATGGATGGAGAATGAGCACGAGCTCAAGATGTGTTATTGCTTTCATAGTAATTATACCTAGTGCAATGACGTTAGAAAATATTGGCATGTAATTTCCATATGTGGGTTATCTCCTATGAGCAGGCTAACGGTCGCGTGGTGTTGACGAAGCTTCTACGAAGAGTTCTACTGGCCATCCAGTAAGAGGTCGAATATGTAAATGTGGCTAGTGATTCAGAGTGTTCGTAAAATGTTAACAGAAGGAATTTCGAGGAATTTGTCGGGTTAATTATGCAAGATCATGTCAACGATGAAGGAAGAATCTTGGTGGGTTCCAGGTTATGCAAGGGGTAGCTTTAAGCTAAGTGGGAGAGCCCCACCGCCTAATATTGGATGGTATGGTTATCTACTTGTGAGGTTTCTAGTGATCGGCATATTGGTGGGTTATTACGACTAAGGAAAGAGGACATTAGTGGTGAATTGAGCATAGGATTTGAGGAATGTGTGCTATAATCAGCCTTATCAATCTATGTTCAGGCTTTGGGAAGACTCAGGATTTGTACTTTGTGTAGAGGTGATTTACAAGAAAGGTGATTCAGCCGAGTGTTTCTTTGAGAGCGTGTTCATGTGCTAGAAGAGCCTTGGAGTAGATTATATTCGGGACCAAGTCAGAGTGGGTGACTCTCAAGAATGGTCATAGTGTATTCAAAAGTTAAAGGGTGCTGCCTAAGGAATTCGAGCCCATAGTATGGTTAAGTATCGAGATTTTTCCATGGAGTATGAAAAGGGGCATGGAGTGTTCTGTGTTATCTTTGGTCTGGGTGTAACATAAGAGGAACGGGAGCATATGACTTCGGGTTCATAGAGAAATTATCAGAATGGGTTTACCAATTGAAGATGCGAATGTGCGGACAGGAGGGTATGAAATGGTTCGTGGGTTTTGGATACAATATGGTCTCGTGAAATGGGGTCACTCAGGACAAGTGCGGATTGAGTTCTCTATGTTTTGAATGGATCTATTATTATTCCTAAGGCAAATCCAGGGTAAATTAGGAGAAGTCGGATTGGTTAGCAATGGTTGAATTGGAATAATGATGGAAATAATCAGCTCCTTCAGCATGTTGAGTTACTCATGTAATTTGTAGCGGTACATGCGAGGTTTGACAGTCTCCATAATTGATTTTATTTGGAGGATTTTAAGTAATATGGCGTGTTATGTGCAGATGGATCACGGAAGATTTATGGTGGTTTAGACCACTATTTGAGGTTGGTATTTTCTGCGGATATGAGACTTCAGTCATGTGTTGCAATGGTTCTCTTGAAATGAGTTAAGTAAAAGGTTTCTATATGAAGTGTTTACCCTATTAGGGGTTCATGAGCTATGATGAAATTCTTGTACTCTTGTGTATTGGCATGATTAAGTGCATCGACTAGCATGGAATTTGGAAGTTGAGGATCAAGGTTGCAGTTTGGTGTCGGCAAGAATGTCACCACCTCGGATGAGCAGGGAAAAAGGGATTCAGATGGTTAGAGTAAGTTGGTGTTGTCTTTAGCATCACCTGAGATCGATGTCCTGTGTAAGAGGATTTGAGTATTGATTTCATATTTTGATTAGCTTTACAACATTAGTGTGGTTGGTGGTATGGATGTGCAGACTTGTTATCTGGTGCGGAAGGTCGTCGGAGCGTGTCCCATGGGAATATTGTATAAGTGTGACATGTAGTCACTTGATTGATCGAAGATCAGAACCAAGTATGGAGATTGTGGTACTATCGTTCATGTGAGAATTTATGCCTGAAGGGCGCTCTGTTCATTTGGTTGTGGACTATGGAAGTTTGTTACGGATCGACGATTGTTCTTGTGTGTCATGGGAAGAAGGGTTATTGTGAATCCTTGAAAGGAAACTAGCCTAGTGCGGTATGATCAAAATCGGCTTGAGGTATGTGGATGGATATAAATGTGAACATGGGCTCTATTCATTTCAGCATAGCGCTCCTTATGGAGGAGCATTCGAACATTCGATGTTATCTTGTCGTCGGCTATTTCATGTAATACTATATTGTGCCGTGTGAGTTATGAAATGGATTGATAAATTTCATAGGTTTTGAGGTTCCGCATAGCAATGGTGTTATGTGAGCAGGATGGCTCTCGAGATTCAGATCATATATCGCACCTTAATTGTGCTTGAGTTTTGTAGCGTATGGCGTTATCTCTCTCCCTATGGATGGTATTATGCACTTGGCGTGCTTGTGGTTGATATTTGGGTATTTTGTAGTAATGAGCATTCTAGCTCGGTAAGCATCTCCTTATATAGATTTTATGTGTGGATCGGGTGGCACGCCTCCACGGGTATTATGTGTGGATCGGGCCGCCGCAATAGTGTGATGTTGAGTACAGTTCCCCCTATATCTATTCTTGTATTTTTTTTTTCTCTTTTTCTGAGGAAGGTTCATAACGCCTTTGCGATAGTTTAATTAGTTACTTGGGCTGAGTATTTCCTTCCAGGGTTCATTTTTCCTTTGGTAGCTCATTCGAGTTGGCAGCTTGTTGGCACAATGTGGCATCATATGAGACTTTGTTCGTGTCTGAGGTGGTTTATTTCTTGAGCAGCTCGTACTAGGTGGGACAATATTATTGGATCTAGGATCAGTGCGATCGGATTATATGAGGCATATAAAAGAGTAAATATCGTTATTTGGTTCATAATGAGGTGATAGTCCCTGTCGGGAGGATAGACTCAATGATTTGTTGACGCGGCAGTTGGTTATGAATTTCTACACATCTTTTATGTCGTAGCGTTATTGCAAGAGTTGGAACAAGACTTATATATGTCATGAGGTGCATTGAGAGCAACGGATTCGTGAAATTTTGGGTCTTGTTATCAAGGGATTATTATGGTCATGTGACTTATGCAGTGCATAGTGTGGATTCAGAAAAGGTATGAATTCGGGTATTGGTGCACCGCATAGAGATTGATATGGTGATCGTATGATGGAAGCATGCCTGGCAGGGAATTTCGGATGTTGGAATTGAGCTCTAAGGCCTATTTGGCTAAGTAAAAGGGAAAATCATTAGATTAGATCGAGCTAATGTGCTAAACTGAGTTGTGATAGCACGGGTAGGTGCACGAGGTGTTAAACAGAGGTCTCAGACAATTCCAGAGCAGTTCTTAACACCTTCGAGGACGAACGTATGTTTAAGTGGGAGAGAATGTAACGACTCGACAAGTCGTTTTGAGATCTAGCGCGTTATTTGGAAGTTTAAGGCCATGAGTAGCTTCACATCAAATATTATGACTTGTACGCGTGGTCGGAATTTGGAATTTCGGATGTTCAGAGTTGATTTGGAAAGGAAATTCTCATTTCGGAAGCTTAAAGTTGGAAGAATTTACTAAGGTTGCATTTTTTAGTGAACAAAAAAATTCCAAAACCCGATCCGGACATACGCCCAAGTCCAACTTCCGGATCGGGTTTTGGATAACCTGGGAGCGTTTCGGCGCCTATTGTGGAAGTTAGTATTTTGGAAGAATTTCATAAATTTGGATTGAAGTGCATTTCAATGTCATCGATGTCCGTTTGGGATCCCGAGTCTAGGAATAGCTCCATATAGTCATTCTGGTATTAGGAGCGCGACTGGAAGTGGATTTGGAGGTCCGTAGGTCATTGTGGGATCATTTGGCGAAAGCTGGAAATTTGAAGGTTTTTGAGAAGTTTGACCGGAAGTGGACTTTTTGATATCAGGGTCGGATTCCGATTCCGAAAGTCGGAGTAGGTTCGTAGTGTCGAATATGACTGGCGTGCAAAATTTGAAGTCAATCGGACGTGGTTTGATAGGTTTCGGCATCGAATGAAGAAGTTTGAAGTTCTAAAGTTCATAAAGCTTGAAGTGGAGTGCGATTCATGGTTTTAGCATTGTTTGATGCTATTTGGGGCCTCGAGCAGGTCCACATTATGTTTTGGAACTGGTTGGTGTGATTGGAAGGGATCCTGGGGCCTCGGGTGGATTCCGGGTGGTTAAAGAATTGAAATTTGAATTTGAGGAAGAGCTTAAGCAGTTAGGCATCTAGTGTAACCGCACCTGCAATGAAGAGGGTCGCAGGTGCGGGAGATGAATCGCAGAAGCGGAAGGAGCCAAGGCTGCTGAGAAACGGAGAAGCAGAAAAAGTTTGCGCACCTGCGATGGCGCAGATGCGATGTCAGTAGCCACAGAAGAGGCAAGGGCCGCAGGTGTGGAAGGAGTGCCGCAGAAGCGGCCTAAGAGCCGCAGGTGCGAAAATGTCGCTGGGCAGTGATGTTTTTCTAAAACGGGACTTAACCCATTTTTCTCCCATTTTCATTTGGTTTGGGCGATTTTGAAGAGCTTCAAGGGGAGATTTTCATCAAACATCTCAAAGTAAGTGATCCCCCTTTATTATAAGTTAAATACCGAAGTGGTCAGACTTGCTTAGTCAAAGCAACTCTTTGATTACCGACCAATGTGGACCCAATTTGTTAAAATTTAATAATTATATTATTATTTACAATATTTTATAAAACTTAAAGAATTTATATTTAAGTTTACTGACCAAAGTTGGTCGGTTATTGCAGGGGAAGCATTTACCGACCAACTTTGGTCGGCATATTTTATTTCCTAAAAAATAACCGACCAAAGTTGGTCGATTGTTAGGTCAAACATGGTCAAACTTTTGAATCACTTTAATATTTACTATCTAAACAATATAAATATAATCCGTTAACACTTTATTTTGTAATACTTGTCACGACCCGATTTACCCTCCACAGGTGTCGTCACGGTACCTAGTCGCTACGACTAGGTAAGCCTACTATAAAGGGGAAAACTGAAATAAAACACAAAAAATAAAAGGGATAAGGGCAATGATGTAAATAATGCACTGGCCGCTCGGCTCATACAAAATATAACTCCCCAGGATCCGGAATGTCACAGACAGTCACAAGCTTCTAACTCTATTGTAGCTCTAACAAAAACTGGAAAGTACATAAGAAAATCTCTACAAGCTAGAATGGAAGGGGACTCGGAGGATTCTGCGGATGCGGCAGAAATACCTTGCGGTCCCCTGGAATCAGCAACAACGACTAACCACGATGCTAATAGCTCGTACCTGGATCTGCACACAAAAAACATGTGCAGGAAAGGGCATGAGTACACCACATTTGATACTCAGTAAGTGCAAAGCCTAACCCTAGTCAAGTAGTGACGAGGTCAGGTGAAGGCTCTATTGGATTTCTATATAAATCAATTTAAAACAGTACAAAGATAGGTAATATATACAGTAAACAATTAAGAAAACCAATATAAGTTCTACAGTAAAGAGAGTCCTCGACTCAACACAATATATATCAAAAAGGGTAATCTCCCGATATACCGCCCCGTAGTTCCAAATGATTATGCAGTACAGGAGGATCTCCCATAATACGTCTGTAGTCCCAAAGTAAATATGCAGTATAGGGGGATCTCCCGGAATATGTCTGTAGTCCCAAAGTAAATATGCAGTACTGGGGGATCTCTCGGAATACGTCCGTAGTCCTAAAGTAAATATGCAGTACAGGGGGATCTCCCGGAATATGTCCGTAGTCCCAAAGTAAATATGCAGTACAGGAGGATCTCCCGGAATACGTCCGTAGTCCGAAAGTAAATATGCAGTACAGGGGGATCTCCCGGAATACGTCCGTAGTACCAATTTAAATATTCTATGCAAGATGAATGACAAGCATAACAACGAATTTACACAGTTTGTACTAATCACAGATAAGGCAATTAAGGGCTTAACTAAGCATGGCGCACAGAAAATCAAGTAGGCAATTAAGCACGTAAGCATGCTTTCCTAATCTAAACTAAATAATATATATCATATGAGAACAAGTTCATAGAAGAGAAAAAAAGCAGTTTATGTTTTAGTAAGGGAAAAATGAGATTTTTTGAAATAACGACCCGTGTACGCACTCATCACCTCACGTACACGGCTCCCACACAACAATTTGCATCAAATACCCTAAGGGAGAAGTCCCCAACACAAAGTTAGGCAAGCCATTTACCTCGACTACTCAATTCAACCCGGAATCATGTTCTTGCCACGAGTACCAAACTCCGAATGGCCCGAATCTATTCAAATAAGTTACATAATGTGAATATCGCTACAAGGAAAGAGTTTAATAAACAAATTTGAAGCTAAAGCGCGAAATTAAGGAAATCACCGAAAAAGTCCCCTGGGCCCACGTCTCGGAATCAGGTAAAAGTTACAAATTCCGGACACCCGTTCACTCACAAGTCTAACCATACAAAAATTACTCGACTCGGATACCAAAATCTCTATCAAAACTCAAAAACTCGTTCTAAGAACTTTATCCCAATTTTTCACCCCAAATTCGCATTTAAAGGATGAATTTAAGCATAGATTCGTGGAAATTAGTCAAAACCGAGTAGGAATTACTTACCCAAATCGCCCAGGTGAAAATCCCTTCAAAAATCGCCAATCCCCGAGCTCCCAAGTTTAAAATATGCTCAAACCCTCAATTTGGGTATTTAAGTTTCTGCCCAGGCACACACTTAGTGCGATCGCGGAAAGCCAGACGCGATCGCGAAGAGTAAACTACACGTGCCTTAGAAATGCACTACGCGATCGCGGGAATCCGCTCCCGAACTCGGTGCTTTACTTCCTATACCTACGCGATCGCGGTTGCCTTCACACGACCGCGTAGAGAAACACTTAATTCCCACAGCTGCCCTATTCCTTCTACGCGAACGCAACTTAGCCCTTGCGAACGCAGTGACCAAGCTGCCTATTCTACGCGATCGCGTTCCTTTTCATGTGATCATGATGCATTAAGTCCTGACTGGCCTACAATTTCCCTACGCGATCGTAGTGAAAAAAAGCCTGCTGCACTCACACCAGAAAACCAGCAAGCAATACAAGGTTAAAATGACCCGTTGAGCATCTGAAACACCCCAGAGGCCCCCGGGACCTCAACCAAACCTACCAATCAGTCATAATACCTCATTCGAACTTAGTAGAGCCTTCAAACCACATCACATAACACCAAAATCACAAATTATACATGGATTCAACCCTAAAAACTTAGAAATTATTCAAAAATCCATAACGATGCCGAAACACGTCAAAACTAGAGACTATCGGGAATACCATTCCGAACCCGATATCAAAATTTCACTTATCGGCCCAAATCGCTGAAATTCTAACTTTCGCCAATTCAAGCCTAACTCTACTACAACGACTAGCGGAACCACATTACGGACGTGCTCCTAACCTCAAAATCACTCAATCGATCTAACAAAGTCGACGGAATTCCATTCCAGAGCCGTCTTCACACAGTTCCAACCACGATCAAATTTCTAAAGCTTAAACTCAAAATTAGGGACTAAGTGTCCCAAACCTCTCCGAATTTCATAGCTAATCACTCCAGCAAGTCCCAAAATAAGAAACAAACGTGGGGAAAGCAGTTATTAGGGGATCGGGGCTCTAACTCTCAAAATGACCGGTCGGGTCATTACATTCTCCCCCTCTTAAAACAATCATTCGTCCTCGAACGAGTATAAAGACATACCTGAAGAGGCGAAAAGATAAGGGTACTGGTTGCGAATATCCTACTTGGTCTCCCAAGTCGCCTCCTCGACCGCCTGACCCCTCCACTAAACCTTTACTGATGCAATATTCTTCAACCTGAGCTTTCTGACCTGCCTATCCAAAATGGCTACTGGCTCCTCAACATAAGATAGATCATTGTCCAACAGGACTGAACTGAAGTCCAATACATGAGCCGGATCACCGTGATACTTTCGGAGCACACAGACATGGAATACCGGATGAACTCCTGCAAGGCTAGGAGGCAAGGCAAGCTCATAAGAAACCTCCCCAACATGCCGCAATATCTCAAAAGGGCCAACGAATCTCAGACTTAGTTTACCCTTCTTCTCGAACCTCATGACACCCTTCATAGGCGATACCCGAAGCAAAACCCGGTCACCAGTCATAAATGCCAAATCACGAACCTTCCGGTCCGCATAACTCTTCTGCCTGGACTGATCTGTGCGAAGTCTCTTCTGAATCACCTTCACCTTGTCTAGGTCATCCTAGACCAAATATGTACCCAATAGTCGGGCCTCACCCGGCTCGAACCATCCCATTGGAGACCGGTACCGTCTACCATACAAAGCCTCATACGGTGCCATCTGAATGCTGGACTAGTAGTTGTTATTATAAGCAAACTCTGCAAGTGTCAAGTATTGGTCCCATGACCCTCCAAACTCCATCACACATGCACGGAGCATATCCTCAAGAATCTGAATCATGCGCTCGGACTTCCAATCCGTCTAAGGGTGAAAGGTTGTGCTGAGCTCCACCCTGGTTCCCAACTCCTGTTGTACGGCTCCCCAACACTGTGATGTGAACTGTGTACCTCTATCTGAGATGATAGATACTGGAATACATTGAAGGCGGACGATCTCTCTAATATAAATCTCAGACAACCTCTCAGAAGAATAAGTGGTCGGCACCGGAATGAAATGAGCTGACTTGGTCAGCCGATCCACGATCACCCAAATAGCATCGAACTTTCTCAAAGTCCGTGGAAGTCTAACTACAAAGTCCATGGTGATCCGCTCCCACTTCCGCTCTGGAAGCTCAATCTGCTGAAGTCATCCTCCTGGTCTCTGATGTTCATATTTAACTTGCTGACAGTTGAGACACTTGGCCACAAATTCCACTATGTCCTTTTTCATCCTTCTCCACCAATAGTGTTGTCTCAGGTCCTGGTACATCTTCGCGGCACCCGGATGGATTGAGTACCGCGAGCTATGGGCCTCCTCCAGATTCAACTCCCGAAGCCCATCTACATTGGGCACACAGATCCGCCCCTGCAACCTCATCACGCCATCATCATCTATAGACACATCTCTAGCATCCCCTCGCCGGACCCTGTCCTGAAGAACCAGAAGGTGGGGGTCATCATACAGGCACTCTCTAATGCGGTATAAAGAGAAGATCGAGCAACCACACAAGCTAATACTCAACTAGGCTCTGAAATATCCAACCTCACGAACGGGTTAGCTAAAGAATGAACATCCAAGGTGTCGGCCACTACATTGGCCTTCCCCGGGTGGTATAATATGGTGATATCATAGTATTTAAGTAGATCCAACCACCTCCGCTGACGTAGATTAAGGTCCTTATTCCTGAACAAGTGTTGCAACCTCTGCTGATCAGTGTAAATCTCACAGGGAACACCGTACAAATAATGGCGCCTGATCTTCAGGGCGTGAACAATAGCTGCTAACTCGAGGTCATGAACCGGATAATTTTTCTCATGCACCTTCAACTGCCTGGACGCGTAGGCAATCACTCTACCGTCCTGCATCAATACTGCTCCAAGGCCAATCCT
Source organism: Nicotiana knightiana (assembly GCA_005239525.1). Classification (NCBI taxonomy): domain Eukaryota; kingdom Viridiplantae; phylum Streptophyta; class Magnoliopsida; order Solanales; family Solanaceae; genus Nicotiana; species Nicotiana knightiana. The sequence continues at coordinate 55,076 of ML401307.1, read as the reverse complement.
CGAGGCATCACAATAGACAGTGTAGGACCCCGAACCCGTAAGCAACACTAATACTGGGGCCGTAGTCAAAGCTGTCTTGAGCTTCTGAAAGCTCTCCTCACACTCCTCAGGTCCACCTGAACGGAGCACCCTTCTAGGTCAGTCTGGTCATAGGTGATGCAATGGATGAAAATCCCTCTACAAAGAGATGGTAGTACCTTGCCAAACCAAGGAAACTGTGGATCTCCGTAGCTGATGACGGTCTAGGCCAACTCTGTACCGCCTCCACCTTCTTTGAATCTACCTTGATCCCATCACGAGACACTATGTGGCCCAAGAATTCCACTGAATCAAGCCAGAACTCACACTTAGAGAATTTTGCATACAATTTCTTCTCCCTCAAAGTCTGAAGCACAGTCCTCAAGTGCTGCTCATGATCCTCCTGGGACCGAGAATACACCAAGATGTCGTCAATAAACACAATGACGAAGGAGTCAAAATAAGGTCGGAACACACTGTGCATCAAATGCATAAAGGTTGTTGGGGAATTGGTCAGCCAATATTACATGACAAGAAACTCATAGTGACCATATCTGGTCCTGAAGGCAGTCTTTGGGATGTCCGGCTCCCGAATCTTTAGCTGATGATAGCCAGATCGCAAGTCAATCTTGGAGAATACTCTGGAACCATGTAACTGGTCGAATAAATCATCAATGCAAGGAAAATGATACATGTTTTTCACTGTAACCTTGTTCAACTGTCGATAATCAAAACACATACGCATAGAACCATCCTTCTTTTTCACAAATAGTACCGGGGCACCCCAAGGTAATACACTTGGCCTGATGAAGCCCTTGTCAAGAAACTCCTGCAACTGCACCTTCAACTCAGGAGGAGTCATACAGTAAGGAGGAATAGAAATGGGCTGAGTGCCCGACAACAAATCATGCCGAAATCAATATCTCTGTCGGGCAGCATACCCGGAGATCAGCTGGATAAACATCAGGGAAGTCCCTCACTACTGGGACTGACTCAATTGAAGGGGTATCAGCACTTACATCTCTCACATAGACCAAATATGCATCACACCCCTTCTCAACCATCCGTTGAGTCTTAAGAAAAGAAATGACCATGCGGGGAGTATACTCTAAGGTACCCCTCCACTCTAACCTCGGCATACCTGGCATAGCCAGCGTAACAGTCTTAGCGTGACAATCAAGAATAGAATAATGGGGTGACAACCAGTCCATGCCTAAGATAACATCAAAATCTACCATGTTGAGTAATAACAAATCATCCCTGGTCTCAAAACCGCTAAGAGAAATCAAACATGACCGATATACTTGGTCTACAACTAGAGAGTCTCCCACAGGAGTAGATACATAAACAGGGGAACTCAAAGAATCCCGAGATATCCCCAAATGTGGAGCAAAATAAGAGGACATATATGAATACGTAGAGCCTAGGTCAAATAATATTGATGCATCCCTATGACAGACAGGGACTATACCTGTGATGACTGAATCTGAAGCAACAATCTCGGAATGGGCTGGAAGGGCATAGTATCTGGCCTGGCTTCCCCCTTTAGGGCGACCTCTACCTCCCCGACCTCCACCTCGAGCTGACTGAGGAGGTGGAGTGGCAGTTGGGGCTGGAAGAATAGCCGGAGGACCCGGCAAAGCATATGGATACTGATAAGACTGTGGAGGTGCACCCCTCCTGGCCCTGGGTCAATCTCTAATCATGTGACGAGTGTCACCACACTCAAAACAACCCCTTGGAGGACGTTACGGCTGAGACTAAATAGGAGTTGGCCTGCTAGGCGGGCCGGTAATAGCACCTCGAACTGGAGGCATACTGGATGTTGGCGATGCATAATAGGGCTCTTGAGGTCTAGGAGGAGCTGGAATATTGCTGGCTGCTGGAAGAGCTGAATGAACAGGGCGACCCACAAAGCCCTTTCCGTAGCGTGATGCTAGTGCACGAGCTCCTGAAAAATAGCCAGTCTCTCGGGACCTCTTGGCCTCTCTCTCCTCTCGGTCCCGGGATAACATGCCCTCTACTCTCCTGGCAATACTCACTACCTGCTGATAAGTGATATCTGTCTCCAATTCTCTGGCCATATTGATCCAAATACTAGGGTGAAGTCCCTCAATGAAGCGGCGAACCCTCTCTGACTGTGTAAACCAAGGCTGGTGTATGCCGAGCTAACTCACTGAAACGGACTACATACTCCGACACAATCATAGTACCTTTCGCAACTTCTCTCGAACTCCGCGCGCCAAGTATCCCTGAGGCTGTGAGGGACATACTCTCAAAAACTGAGTCCAAGTGAGTGAGGATGCCTCACCCGGACTACTCATCCCATAGGCATGCCACCACTGATATGTCGTTCCCCTCAACTGGAAAGCGGTAAAAGAAACCCCACTTGTCTCCACAATGCCCATAGTACGGAGAATACAATGACACTCCTCAAGAAACCCCAGAGCGTCATCTGAAGCTAGTCCGCTGAAAATAGGTGGGTGGTACTTCTTATACCTCTCAAGTCTGAGTTGCTCTACCTCATAAGCAGCTACCCTGGTCTCATGTTGTACCGGAGCCACTGGGGACATAGGAATATACTCTGGGGCCTGATCAACCTAGACCCTCTGCTCAGGAGTGCGGGCTGCGAGAGTTTGTGCCCCTCCCCTGGCTTGAGATGTGGCTGGAGCTATCAGGAGTATCCCCGCCTGAATCAGAGTGCTGAAGATGCTCATGAACTGAGCCAAAGTCTCCTGGAGGGCTGGAGCAGCAATAATGACCTCCTGTGCCGGCCCTCCAGTTGTAGCTGTTGTAGGCTCCTCTGTCGTTGATCTCGCCAGCGCACGGGCTGCACCACGTACTCGTCCTCTACCCCTACCCCTACCCCTGCCTCTGGCGGCTCTGGCTGGGGTCTGGGGTGTCTGGTCGTCGGTCCGTCCATTACGGGTCCTCACCGTTTGTGAGAAAGAATAGAATAGAGTTTTAGAATTTTTGATGTCAACAACTTGGAAGACAAGGAAATCAAAGAAATATGATTGTTCTTAACAATGACATAGCCTCCCGAAGATAGATACGGACGTTACCGCACCGATCCGCGAGACCCTAATAAATCGGCTTGTGACTTGTGACTCATATGAACCTAGACGCTCTGATACCAACTTGTCACGATCAGATTTACCCTCCACAGGTGTCGTGACGGAACCTAGTCGCTACGACTAGGTAAGCCTACTATAAAAGGGAAAACTAAAATTAAAAAAAAAAAGAAATAAAAGGGATAAGGGCAATGATGTAAATAATGTACTGGTCGCTCGGCTCATACAAAATATAACTCCCAAAGACCTGGAATGTCACAAACAGTCACAAGCTTCTAACACTACTGTAGCTCTAACAAAAACTGGAAAGTACATAAGAAAATCTCTACAAGCTAGAATGGAAGGGGACTTAGAGGATTCTGCGGACGCGGAAGAAATACCTTGCGGTCTCCTGGAATCAGCAGCAACGGCTAACCACAAGGCTGATAGCTCGTACCTGGATCTGCACACAAAAAACATGTGCAGGAAAGGGCATGAGTACACCACATTTGGTACACAATAAGTGCCAAGCCTAACCCTAGTCAAGTAGTGACGAGGTCAGGTGAAGGCTCTACCGGATATCTATATAAATAAAATTAAAACAGTACAAATATAGGTAATGTATATAGTAAACAGTTTAAGAAAAAAAATATAAGTTCTACAGTAAAGAGAGTCCTCGGCTCAACACAATATATATCAAAAAGGGGAATCTCCCAGGATACCGTCCCGTAGTTCAAAATGATTATGTAGTACATGGGGATCTCCCGGAATACTCCGTAGTCCCAAAATAAATATACAGTACAGGGGGATCTCCCGGAATACGTCAGTAGTCCAAAAATAAATATGCAGTGCAGGGGGATCTCCCGGAATACGTCTGTAGTCCCAAAGTAAATATGCAGTAGAGGGGGATCTCTTGGAATACGTCTGTAGTCCCAAAGTAAATATGCAGTACAGGGGGATCTCCCAGAATACGTCTGTAGTCCCAAAGTAAATATGCAGTACAAGGGGATCTCCCGGAATACGTCCACAGTCCCAAAGTAAATATGTAGTGCATGGGGATCTCCTGGAATACGTCTGTAGTCCCAAAGTAAATATACAGTACCAGGGGATCTCCTGGAATACATCTGTAGTCCCAATTTAAATATGCTATGCAAGATGAATGAAAAGCATAACATCGAATTTACACAGTTTATACTAATCATAGATAAGGCAATTAAGGACTTAACTAAGCATGGCGCACAGAAAATCAAGTAGGCAATTAAGCACGTAAGCATGCTTTCCTAATCTAAACGAAACAATATATCATATGAGAACAAGTTCATTACAGAGAAAAAAAAACAGTTTATGTTTAGTAAGGGAAAAAATGAGATTTTTTGAAATAACGGCCCGTGTACACACTCGTCACCTTACGTACACGGCGCACACACAATAATTTGCATTAAATACCCTAAGGGGGAAGTCCCCAACACAAAGTTAGGCAAGCCACTTACCTCGACTGCTCAATTCAACCCGGAATCACGTTCTTGCCACGAGTACCAAACTCCGAATGGCCCGAATCTATTCAAATAAGTTACATAATATGAATATCACTACAAGCAACTAGTTTAATAAACAAATTTGAAGCTAAAGCACGAAATTAGGGAAATCGGCGAAAAGTTCCCCGGGCGCACGTCTCGGAATCGGGTAAAAGTTACAAATTCTGGACACCCATTCACTCACAAGTCTAACCATACAAAAATTACTCGAATCGGATACCAAAATCTAGATCAAAACTCAAAAACTCGGTCTAAGAACTTTATCCAAAATTTTCCCAATTGTTCACCCCAAATTCGAAATTAAAGGATGAATTTAAGCATAGATCCGTGGAAATTAGTCAAAACCGAGTAGGAATTACTTACCCAAATCTCTCAGGTGAAATCCCTTCAAAAATCGCCAATCCCCAAGCTCCCAAGTTCAAAATATGAAATTTTAGCTCAAACCCTCGATTTGGGTATTTAAGTTTCTGCCCAGGCACAAACTCAGTGCGATCGCGGAAAGCCAGACGCGACCGTGAAGAGTAAACTACACGTGCCTCATAAATCCACTATGCGATCGCGGGAATACGTTCGCGAATGCGGTGCTTTACTTCCCAGACCACCGCGATCGCGGTTGCCTTCATGTAACCGCATAGAGAAACACTGAATTCCCATTGTTGCCATATTCCTTCTACGTAAACGCGACTTAGCCCTTGCGAATGCAGCGACCAAGCAGCCTATTCTATGCGGTCGCGTTCCTTTTCATGCAATCGTGATGCATTAAGTCCTGACTGGCCTACAATTTCCCTACGCTATCGCGGACTCCCTCACGCGATCGCGATGAAGAAAAGCCTGCTGCACTCACACCAGAAAACCAGCAATCAATACAAGGCTAAAATGACCCGTTGACCATTTGAAACACCCCCGAGGCCCCCGGGACCTCAACCAAACCTACCAACCAGTCCTAATACCTCATTCGAACTTAGTCTAGCCTTCAAACCACATCATATAACACCAAAATCACAAATTATACATGGATTCGAGCCTAAAAACTTAAAAATATTTCCAAAATCCACAACGATACCGAAACACGTCAAAACTAGTCTGAATGACCTCAAATTTGACACACAGGTCACAAATGACACTATGGACCTACTTCCACTTTTGGAATCCCATTCCGAACCCGATATCAAAATTTCACTTATCGGCCGAAATCGCCGAAATTCTAGCTTTCGCTAATTCAAGCCTAACTCTACTACAGACCTCGAAACCACATTCCGGATGCGCTCCTAACCCCGAAATCACTCAACGGAGCTAACGGTATTGATGGAATTCCATTCCGGACCCGTTTTCACTCAGTTCCAACCATGGTCCGATTTCTTAAGCTTAAACTCAAAATTAGGGAAAGTGTCCCAAAACTCTCCGAATTTTATAGCTAATCACTCCAACAAGTTCCAAAAGCAGAAAAAAATGTGGGGAAAGCAGTTACTAGGGGATCGAGGCTCTAACTCTCAAAACGACCGGCCGGGTCGTTACATACAAATAATGAATACACTAACATATATTATAACAAGCTGTATATAGTTAAAGTAGTACAACGAAGTGTGTGTGTGTGTGTGTGTATATAGGTACAGCCGTATATATATAAGAACACGAAGCGCTAAGACCACATGATCGGGTTCTTTTGGGGATAGACTTGTGAAGAAGCAATAATCTAATTAGTATATATAAGTGATCATCATCAAATATCTCTGTTTGTAAATTGATTCATCGACTTATAACTTATTTAGATGCATCGATGAATATTAAAAACAAAATATTTTGACCTATATCGATTAATATTAAAATAAAATATCTCGGCCTATATCAATTAATCTATGTCATGCATTATTAGTGATGAATGAATGAAAAATAGAAGAATTAATACTAAGCATATTTGACATGTATATTTATATGGATCACAAATTAAAGAAACGAAAGAAGTTATTAGCATTAAGTAAACGATTTAATAGGTCAAACGTGGTCAAAATTTTAATTTGAATCACATTAATATTTACTATCTAAATAATATAAATGTAATTCGTTAATACTTTATTTTGTAATACAAACAATGAATACACTAACATATGCTATAACATGCTATATATATAGTTAAAGTAGTACAACAAAGTGTATATGTGTGTGTGTATGTGTGTGTGTGTGTATATATATATATAGGTATAGCCGTATATATATAAGAACACGAAGCGCTAGAACCACAGGGTCGGGTTCTTTTGGGGATAGACTTGTGAAGAAGAAATAATCTAATTAGTATATATAATTGATCATCATCAAATATATCTATTTTTAAATTGATTCATCGACTTATAACTTACTTAGATGCATCGATGAATATCGATAAATATTAAAAATAAAACGTCTCGACCTATATCGATTAATCTATGTCATGCATTATTAGTGATGAATGAATGAAATATAGAAGAATTAATTTTAAACATCTTTGACATGTATATATATATGGATTACAAATTAAAGAAACGAAAGAAGTTATTAGCATTAAGTAAACGAGTTAATAGATCAAACGACTAAACATATTTAAAATAGGATAATATTAGTTTATCAATTGATAAATTTTTCGTAAGTAGTAATGTATGTGATTGATCATCAATTACAATATAATGTGTGTGTGTGTGGGTGAAGTTACTCATATACTTAATTATAACTTAGAAAATTTATTTAGATAGATGTTATTATAATGTATTAAAAGTAATTAGTTAATATAATTATTTATAAAGATTATGCTTATAGTTTATAATTATTTATAATAAATTTATATGGGAATAAATAAATTCCTATAGTTTATAATAATTTTTTTATAGTTTATAATATTTTAAGAAATAAAAATACATAAAAAAAATAATTTAGTTTTTTTTAAAAAAATAACCGAACAAAGTTGGCCGGTTAATAGTCAAACAGTCAAACACTTAATGTACTGACCAAAATTACCGAACAACTTTGGTCAGTTATTCTAATTTTAGATCTAAAAAACGGGATTCCCCCTCATTTCTCTTACTCTCTTCTCAAAATTTTCATACTCCTCACTCAATACTGTTCCCCTCTCCTTCTCTATTTCTCTCACACAAATCTCATTCTCCACCCCACGTAGCAACTTTCTCGCGTCACCACTCCCCCGCCGATGCCGTCCTCGTTGCCGCTGCCGCTGCCAGTGACTCCACCATTGTCGTTCCTCCTTCTCCATCTCCTAAAAATTCTAGGTTTGAATTACAACTTAGTTCTTTTGTGTATAAATTTAATGTTTTGTTAATTAGTTATAAATTAGTTAATTAGTGTTTAAATTGATTGTTTAACTTTGTGTTTTATTGAAATCTAGGGTTTAGATCTTGTTTTAATTGAATTGATTGCATATGGTGTAAATTGAATGTTTAAGTTTTTATTGTTTTGAATAGTTTAGTTAGAATTGAATTATTAACTTTAAATTGAATTTAGTTTTTAGGATTTGTTCTTGTGAATTAAACTTTTAGGGTATGGGTTGAACTTTTAGGATATGAATTGAACATTTTGGATGTGAATTAAACTTTTAGGATATAAATTGAACTTTTAGTTAATGTCTGAACTCTTAGTATATGAATTCAATTGAGTTTTTATGATTAGTTCTTGTGAATTGAACTTTTAGGGTATGGTTGAACTTTTAGGATATGAATTGAATATTTTTGGATATGAATTGAACTTTTACTTTATGTCTAATGTCACAACCCGGAGTTTCCACCGTCGGGACCGTGATAGCGCCTAACATTACACTTGCTAGGCAAGCCAACGTTAGAGAATTATTGAGTCAATCCTTATTCAATTCAGTAAATAACAGCAAATAAGATAAAACGAATTAAAGTGAGTGCGGAGATATATAATAGCCTCAATATTTACTACAACCCGGGTCTGGAGTCACAATTCACGAACTTCTAAGATTTACTACAAGTAAAAGTCTGAAAGAAGTACAATTGTTTTTAAAGGAAAGAAACGGTAAATTACAGTGTGTAGAAGGGGACTCCAGGGTCTGCGCACGCCGGCAGATCTACCTTGGGCCTCCTGTCGGATGAATCCAGCAGCTAACCTCACGATCAGCTCGGGCTGGCACAAAAATCTGCACAGGAAGTGCAGAGTACAGTATCAGTACAACCGACCCCATGTACCCGTAAGTGCCAAGCCTAACATCGACGAAGTAGTGACGAGGCTAAGGCAGGTCACTCACACTACAACCTGTACGCGGTATATATAACAAAGGAAAAATGGAAATGCAGAATAGAATAAAGCAGTAAATTGCAAGATACATCTAAAACCTTAAAAATAAGTCATCAGCGTTAGGAATTCACCAATCCTTAAGATCAACAGAGAATACCGTATAGTTAACACAACTCAGGGACACATAAACACACAGGTTGTTGCAGCGTGCAACTCGATCCCGCCGTATGTCTCATATTCCTTCCTTATTCCTCATAATGACATAAACAACAATGAATATATATATATATATATTGCGGCGTGCAACCCGATCCCACCTGTCACGACCCATTTCCACAATAGGCCGTGATGGCGCCCAACACCGTTGTTAGGCAAGCCAACATTGATTAAACTAGTGGTTTCCCGTTTAAATAGTTTACTAAATGGATAACATTTTCTCATTTGTTAAAAAGATTTAGAAATATTGCAAATGGAACATAATAAAACAGAAGCAAATGAGTGCAAATCGTAATCAAATACAAATCCAAAATCATACGTCTACTAGTGTGTGTGCCAAGGCCAGGTGTCACAAGTTTGTGGGCATTCTATTAGAATATACAAAAGAATACTAGTCTACTTTCTGGAAAAGAAATAGACAGAAATGAACAAAAGAAAGACTCCAGCTGCTGCAGAACGGCTCGAAAAGCAGCTCACCGGGAAGTCCCTAGTCCAAGTCAAGCATGCGCGCCGGACTGATAACCAGATGCACCTGCCTCAGATCCTGCACATTCAAGTGCAGAAGTGTAACATGAGTACGTAAACAACATGTACCCAGTAAGTATCTAGTCTTACCTCGAAGAACTAGTGACGAGGGGTCGACTTTGACACTTACTAAGGGCCAAAAACATGATAATATGAAGTTCTAATTAAGCATGAAATATACAATGATAATAGATCTCAACATGAAGTAAGTAAACAAATTTTTCTTTCAAGTAAGAAGAAAATCATTTCTCTCATCTATGCCTTTCACCTTTCAAGTCCGTGAAATATTATTAAATAAGAAAAGGAGTTTCGATATCACTTTGCACGAGTTATACCGAGGACGTACGGCCCGATCCAAATATACATAATAATATATTGTGCACTGGCGAGGGTCAAACGGCCCGAACCATATAATATATTCATAAATCCTGCCGAGGCGAACGGCCCGCTCCCATGAGAGTAGTGGAGAGTTTATCTCGCTCCCATGAGAGTAGTGGGGAGTTTAAGTATAGATGTTCTCAATTTATCATAATATTCCTCAATATCTTTCGTAAATAGGGAAATTCAACTTGTAACCTTTAAAATATCGAAATCCTTATCCTCCACTTTAAAAACCAACAAATAGAAAGTAAAATCAAGCAATGATACCAACAAATCATGGTGTATTCCTAAATCTACCCGGACATAAGCATGAATAGTAGCTACGCACAGACTCTCGTCATGTCATGCGTACATATCCCTCCACAAATAGAAACACGTTATGATTTAAGTTAACCTAAGAGGTTAATTCCCTCTTACAAGGTTAGAAAAAGGACTTACTTCGTCTCAAAGCCCACTTCCCGATTCAAGAACATGCTCAAACCTCCAAATTTGGTGCCAAACGACTCGAAACTAGTCAACCATTATATAAATTAATCAATGTATGTTCAATAGTTCATATTCTCACTATTAAAGTGATTACCCAACCCAAAATGTAAGATTCCTAAAATTCACCCTCAAGCCCACATGCTCGGTTTCCGAAAATTTTCAAGGAAATTTGTTACCCATAACCTTAATCATACTGCTTCCTGAAACCCTTAAACACCGCATTCTTAACCTTCGAGTTTGCTAGGACCGCTATTGAGAGTCACCCACTCTGACTTAGCCCCGAATACAATCAACTCCAAGGCTCTTCTAGCACATGAACACCCTTTCGATGAAGCACGTGACTGAGTCACTACCCTAAACCCTCGCCTATGCCTTATGCATAAATTATGAATCTTCCAAAGCCTAACCCTGGTCCAATAGGGCCAACTTTTAAACACATTAATCAAATCCCAAGCATAATTACCATTTTACTCCTTTCCCCTTAGCTGCAATAATTTGTCAATACACCGATAATCCGTAACCCCATGAGAAGATAATCCTACAACCCAATTGCAGGCGATGGGACTCTCCCCCTTAGCCCGAATCTACTCCTTGCACCACTCTGGACCCCACCAAAATCCTTCTAAATTCTTCTGTTGGCATTCCCTGAATACTCAAGTTCCCTAGCATCATTCACATATTCGACCTCCCACCGAATAACTACTAGAATTCCTTACAGAAACTTGCCAACTACACGACCACTAACCTGCCCACAAGAGATAACCCACATGTGGAAATTACCAACTGACACCTTCCAACGACATTTTACTGCACAATCTCTACAACATCAATACCCCATCCTAAGTCTATTCTCATTCACAAACTTTACCATTCCGTCTGCTCTTCATGGACATCTACTAAATGCGCTGCAATATCTTCTAATTCACCACTATGTTTCCGCTCTCCCACTTTGTTTAACCTCATTCCTTTAAGCACTACCTGACTTCCTTTTCTTACGCCTGGCCTTTTAGAAATTTAGTCGTCGCCTGATACTTCTCACATGTCTTCCTTCATCGTATGCTGCCCAATTCAATATCATTCTTTGTAGCTCTTAAACAAGCAGATCACCATGACTTCAAACTCTCCCAAGATCATCTTTCTCGAGCTGCCTTCATTAGAAATAACTATTCACTTCTGAACCACCACACACCACGATCTCTGACAACCGCTTCTTCAATACTACACAACACTCTGACCCATTGCAACCGAAGAACTATAATACCGGTGAACTTAACACATTCTATTCGATCAAAACAGTGATACCACATCACAGATGAAAACTCCACCTCGCTTGATAACACCAAGTCTTATTACTTTATCCCCCAGACTTGAACACTCATAGTCCAATTGCCCTTCCTCCGCTGGAACTAAAATACTGAAATCTCGAAATTACGCTCTGAGAAGACCTCCCTTCAAGTCATTCATTACCCCGACATATGGGCAAGCATTCTATCATCATATCAACATCGCGCGATAACCAATAGTAAGCATCATAACAATCTGAGCATAGCCTCAAAGTTCTCAGAAACACAGCAACCGAACTGAAACAACATAATATTCTTCTGGAGGGAAACCAACAGCCCTAACCAACTACACATGGAAAACATCTCGCACCATATCCGTAGCACCATTTCAATTCCTCAAATCCACGTTTCATAGCAACTACTTCGCGACGTATAAGATTGAGTAGGAAGAACATAGGCATAAGCCTCAAAGGAATCGAATCGCACGATGAGGAATCAAGAAGGGAAGTACTCCTAACATCCCTGTAGCCTCTCGAAGATAAGTACAGACATCTATGTACCGATCCACAAGACTCTACTAGACTTGCTCATGACTCGTGAAAACTAAGGGAACCTAGTGCTCTGATACTAAGTTGTCACGACCCAAAATCCATAAGGTCGTGATGGCGCCGGACACCACTGCCAGGCAAGCCAATCATTAAATGGTTAAGTTAAATTTCCTGTTTTAGCATTTTTGGAATCATTACCTTTCACTTTATTACATAATAACTTAATAAAATCCGCTAAGTAAATACGACAGTTTAATATTCCATTTTTATAAAATACATCCCAAACACATCCCAGAACCAGGTGTCACAAGTGCATGAGCAAATTTTCTAGGATTTATACATTGTACAACAATACTTGTCCGGAATACAAACTGGACAAGAAATTTAAAATAAATACAATACATCTGAGGAAGACTCTGCCGGCTGCGGGTCGTCTCCGGATGGTGCAGCTCGTCTAAGTCTCCAAATCAGCCACATCACTGCATCAAATAGGGCCACTAGCTATGAATGTACATCTGCAATAAAAATGCACAGCAAGTGTAGCATGAGTACGAAAATAACGTGTACTCAGTAAGTATCCCGCCTAACCTCGAAGAGGTAGTGACGAGAGGTCAAATTTGACACTTGCTATAGGTCAATTTAATATAATCAAGGGTGACTCTAAGCATGGATATCATATGCAAGTTAACAAGTAGCGACAATAAATAACAACTTCTTTCACGTTTAACATTTTAAAATCCTCATCATTTCAGTTGACAATATAAAATTTTCAGGCCAGTAATCAAGTAAAAATCACAGCAAATACGCAGTAATATCATGCACAAGCAATACCGAGGGTCGAACGGCTCGAACCAACATAAGTGTAAAATGTGCACTGCCGAAAGGTCGAACGGCTCGAACCATAGATGCATCTATTAACCCGGCCCGCTCCCATGAGAGTAGTGGAAGAAATCACCCCGCTCGTGGAATATAAATTGTGAAGCGGTCACACACAGTCATGCATATTCCAACAATCCACCCCGACTACATCGGGAAAATCAAGTACTCAAGTAAATGACAATTTCTCTTTTAATGGTCATGAAAATAGTATTTAAATCTTTTCCAGAAATTCATTTGCCAAGTTCAATAAGGTTAAAACATTTTAATTTCATCAGTAAGATTACAAGTATGGCAAATAGAACATGTTTTTGGGTCCTAAACTACCCGGACATAAACATAATAGTAGCTACACACGGACTCTAGTCACTTCGTGCGTACGTAGCCCCCACAAATAGTATCACATATTAAATTAGTTCACCTATGGGGACAATTCCCCCTCACAAGGTTAGAAAGGAGACTTACCTCGCTTCAGAGTTTCATAACCGGCTTCCAAGCCCTTCTAAGCCCTTCCGAAGACCCAAATCAATGCACCACGCCCCAAAACTAGCCAAATAACGGACAAGCCAATAAAAATATACTCTAATACTTGTAATAATTCAAATTATATAAATTCCCAACTTCGCTCGAAAAGTTGACCAAATTGCCCTCGGGCCCACGTGCCCAGATTCCGAAATTTCTCAAAGATAAATTCTACCATAGCTTTACTAACTCAATCATACAATTTACTCTAATTTTCATGCTCAAATTCGTGGTAAAAGTCCAAAATTCTAAATTCTAGGTCTTCCACAAAAATCCCAAATTTATATTAATTTTCCATGTCTAAATTCATGTAAGATCACATATTTAACTCAAAAATAGGAAGAAATCACTTACCTAGTGTTGCTTGGTGAAAATCCCTCCTTGAGCTCTCCAAAATCGTCCAAACCAAATGAAAGAAATGGGTCAAAACTCGTGTTTAAAACAATCTGCCCAGGCTTCATCGAGTTGTATCTTGCGCTGTGCAGGTTGTACATCCTATTATAATTTTCCCTTGTTGTATACCTTCTGTTAAAACGCCCATAACTCCTTGTAGAAATATCCAAACGACAAAAGGTTTGAATATGTAGAAATTAGACTCGAAGATCTTTAATTTTATAGGTTGTAAACCATATTAATCTTTATACATTCCGAGATATGAGCTTCTAAAGTCGGCTCCATGCATCAGAAAATACTGTCAAAACTGCTCCACCAGCCATCTTCAATCGATCATAACTTTCTGATAAAATATCCAAATAAAGAATGGTTTAACTTTATGGAAACTAGAATGCAAGGACTACAACTTTTATGTTTTACAAATTTTCATAATCCTTATATATTTAGAGATATAAGCTTCCAAATTCAGCTTCGTGATTGCACTAGTTGCTGTCAAAACAGCTTTCTGCAGAAAATTTCAGCAACTCTTTGGTCCGAAATTCAATCTGTTAACCTTCCGAAATTCACCCGAGGCCCTCGTGACCTAAACCAATTATACCAACATGTCCCAAAACATGATACGAATTCGGTTGAGGCCTCAAATCACATCAAACAACGTCGAAATCATGAATCGCACTCCAATTCAAGCTTTATGAACTTTGAAATTTCAAACTTCTACATCCGATGCCGAAACCTATCAAATCACGTCTGATTGACCCCAAATTTTGTACACAAGTCATATTCGACCTTACGGACCTGTTCCAACTTTCGAAATTGGAATCCTACCCCGATGTCAAAAAGTCAAACTCTCGGTCAAACTTCTCAAAAACCTTCAAAATTCTATCTTTAGCCAAATGACTTTAAAATGACCTACGGACCTTCGAATTCACTTATGATCGCGCTCTCAACTCCAGAATCACCATACGGAGCTATTCCCAGATTCGGAATCCCAAACAGACATCAATAACACCAAAATTCACTTCAACCCAGACTTATGAAATTCCTTCTAAAATGCTAACTTTCACAATATACACTGAAACGCTCCCGGGTTACCCAAAACCCGATCCAGATATACGCCCCAGTCCGAAATCATCATACGAACCTGCTGGAACCTTCAGATCCTGATTCCGAGGTCGTTTACTCAAATTCCAATCTTAGTCGATTCTTCCAACTTAAGGCTTCTGAAATGAGAATTTTCTTTCTAATATGACTCCGAACTTCCCAAAATTCAATTCCGACCACACCTACAAGTCATTATACCTGAAACGAAGATGCTCATGACTTCAAACCGCTGAACGATGCGCTAGAGCTCAAGACGACCGGTCGGGTCGTTACAGCAAGTCATAAAATAGTAAAAGCGCATACGATTAGTCTTATTTAGGGGAACGGGGTTCTAGAAAGCAAAACGACCAGTCGGGTCATTACACCACCATATCACAATATCATAACGATAGCTCACACTTATACCACTACAACAATCCACCCTTATTACACTTGTTGTGGCGTGCATCCCGTTCCCACCATACAGTATAAATTCACCTTTATTCCACCTCAACATATCACCTTTATTTCACATGTTGCGACGTGCAACCCGATCTCACCATATCAATACCAAGTAATCAGTATGCACAGTAAATTCACAATTCAAATCACAGAAACCTTTCACATACTTAAACACTAGACCAAAATAAATAGGAAACTTGTATACTATGAAAGCTCACATAAATGATACTACACAACGAGACTAATCTGGAATTTACAACTAAAAGATACGGATAAACTAGCTTAAGCAAATCGTAAGAGATTATGAAATTATGGAAAGCACTAATATCATGAACAGAAAGAAAAATGACAAACAAGTAGCAATTAGGCATGGGAACAAGTTACACATGTAACAATTAAGACAGGGAAAGAGATAATATAAGAAAAGCGAGAAAACAGGGAAAACAGATAATTTGGCGGCGCATAAGTACTCGTCACCTCACATATACCCCGGTCACATGAAATTCACATAGCAAGTAGTCTGAGGGTTCCTAATTCCCTCAAGTCAAGGTTAGACACGACACTTACCTCGCTCCAAAGACCACTCACTGCTCAATCACAGCCTTGCCTCTCAAACAAGCCTCCGAGCCAATAGAATCTTGTAAATTACAAACCAAACGATTCAAATTAAGCTTTAGGAACTACCCACAATTGCAAGAATTCAATTTAGGTTATTTTTGAAAAAGTCAACACCCGGGCCCACTTGGCCCAAACCCGAAATTTGGACCAAACCCTGATTACCCATTGACCTCCGAGCCCGGTTATCTGAATTTTTTTGGAATCCGACCTCAATTTGAGGTCTAAATCCCCAATTTACCAAATCCCTAATTTCTACCCAAACCCCCCCCCCCAATTCCACCATGAAAACTCTAGATTTTAGGTTGAGAACTTGTGAAATGTAAAGATTGAAATGAAATAGGTTAGAGTTACTTACCAATGATTTGGGGAAAAAAGAGTCTTGGAAAAATTGCCTTTAAGGTTTTAGTTTTGAAAATTTGAGAAATGAACCAAAAATCCCGGCTAAGTCACTTTTGATCAGTTGCAGATGTCGCATTTGCGACCTGGGGTTCGCAAATGCGAGCCCTGCAAATGCGAAGAACCTATCGCAAATGCGAAGGTTTCCAAATCCCTGCCATCATCTCAAATGCGAAGAAAAGTTTTCAAATGTGAACCTGACCATTCCGCAACTGCGACCATATGTTCGCATTTGCAATCGCTGCCTTCCCCCGAGCCACTTCACAAATGCGAAGAGTTGTTCGCCAGTGTGAACATCATGAGGCCCAGCCACTCTTCGCAAATGCAAGGAATAGCTCGCAAATGTGAAACCCTCGGAGGTCGCAAATGTGATGTCTGAAGGCCTGCACCAGAAACTGAAACACCAGCAATGCTCTAAGTTCAATTTTCACTCTGTAGCCTATCTGAAACTCACCCGAGCCCTCGGAGCTCCGAACCAAACATGCACACAAGTCTAAAAATATCATACGAACTTGCGCGCTCGATCAAAACATCAAAATAACACTTAAATCTACGAATTGAGTACCAAATCAAATGAAATTTTTAAGAAAACTTTGAAACTTGTATTTTCACTAGCGGACATCCGAATCACGTCAAACCAACTCCGTTTTCATCAAATTTCACAGACAAGTCATGCATATAGTATTGGACCTATACCGGGTTCCGGAACCAGAATACAGACCCGTTATCGGAAAAGTCAAGCTTTGGTCAAACATTTCAAATTCATTAAGCCTTTAACTTCCAAATTTCAACAAAGCCCGATATCTCGGGTTAGGGACTTCCGAATTCAATTCCGGGCATACACCCAACTCTCAAATCATGGTACGGACCCACTAGGATTGTCAAAACATGAATTCGGGTCTGCTTACTAAAAAATGTTGACCGAAGTCAACTCAAATGAAGTTTTTAGGCAAAAATTCTTAATTTTCTCAGTTTTAACATAAAAACTTTCTGGAAAGACGTTCGGACTATGCACGCAAATCGAGGAATGTTGAAACATGATTTTTAAGGCTTCGGATCACAAAATTAGGTTTCAAAACATGAGATGTCCTATTGGGTCATCACATTTAAACTCTTAGGATATGAATTGAACTTATAGTATTTAGGATTTGTTCTTGTGAATTGAACTTTTAGGGTGTGGGTTGAACTTTTAGGATATTAATTGAACTTTTTTTATATGAATTGAACTTTTAAGATATAAATTGAACTTTTACTTTCTGTTTAAACTCTTAGGATATGAATTGAACTTATAGTTTATAATTAATTATATTTACTATAATTTAATTTTGGTGTAATTAGGAAAAATTAATTATCTTAATTAACTAAAAAGATTTATTTAATTTATAATTGTAGAATAAATTAATTTGTTCTTGTTTTATTTGTATAGATGGAACATCGTACTTAAATGTACAATAGGAATTATCCTAATCGGCGGGGGTGGGAGGATTTTGTAGAAGGGGTTGATGACTTTATTAGACATGCAATGTCACTTTCACCATACCAAATTGAAGGAGTAATTAGGTGCCCTTATGTCACGTGTGATTGTGTGAAGTTTAAAAGACCGGAGGAAGTTAAGCGCATCTTTATAGGAAAGGGTTTATGGAGAATTACTTTGTGTGGAATAATCATGGAGAGATCGATGGTTGTCGTAGAATATTTCATAACATGGTTGTTGGTGAAAGTAGTAGGTCGGTGGAGAATACAAATCATGATTCTAGAATTCAGGATATGGTTGCGGATGCTTTTGGGATGCACTTTGGGGGGCGAGCCCAATGAAAATGTTGAACAAACTCCTAATGATGAGCAAAACATTTTTACGAACAGTTAGAGGACGCTAGTCGTCCACTACGTGAAGGAAGTCCGCACTCTTAGCTGTCTGTTGTAGTTAGATTACTAAGTATCAAATCTGATTGGAATATTTCTTAAGCAGCCATGGACTCTTTCATGACCTTATGAATGAACTAGCTGACCCAAATATCAACTTACCTGGTGATTTCTATAAGGCAAAGAGATTGGTTTCTAAGTTAGGACTTTCGTCAATAAGAATTGATTGTTGTGAAGATGGTTGCATGTTATATTATAATCGCTATGACCCTTTCATTATTGCACATAACGTTAGGCAAGCATATTATGCTCCTTATCCATTACGGTGGAAAAAGTACGATTGGTGGATTGTAATAAAAACTAAGCTTGTAAGTAGGGTGGAAGTCGAGAATGTGTTAGATGTTGCATATCAAAACGATATCTCCAGTTTTTACCAAATAGTGGACGATCAGTTAGAAAATGATTTGGAACATCCTGAACGCATATTGGAAGAAGTTGATATAAATGAAGTAACAATTATAGAAAATGAGGACGAAGAATCAACTGATAAAATTTAAACAAGTGAGGACGAGGAACAATACGTCGGCGGGGATTAAAAAGTTGGTTTTTTAAAGAACTCTCGGTTTATAACTAGTTTCGTATATGTTTCAATCTAAATATGTATTATATTATGCAGATGGCAGGCAAGGGTCAAGGTAACAATGACCCCACTAGTTCTCGGGGTCAAGTAAAGGCTGGGAAGGGAAAGAGAAGGGTAGATAATAATACTCCCTCTTTTCCACCCTCTTCAGAGATTCCTATGTCTTATCCTCCACCACACGGCAATACTGAGCTGCCACAGCATCAGGAGGCCTACACCTTCATCCAGAAACTAGGTCTTCCATCGCAGGGTCATAGGACTATACGTTTGACATACAGTCCAGCTGCCTCACAGCCACGTAGATCGCAACCATTTGCATCACACGCAGCCATCTGCATCACATCCATATGGATCGCATCCCTATATATCACATCCACATGGATCGTATACATCCATGTCACAGTCACTTGGGTCACAGCCGTCAGTATCACAGCCACATGTGTCGCATCTAACTATGTCACAGCCACTCGGGTCACAGCCATTAGTATCACAGCCATATGGGTCGCATCTAGCTATGTCGCAGTCACAGGGATTGCAGCCATCTTCATCATTGACTTCATCTATTTCAGGCCTTCGCCTGCGAGACATTAGCTTTGATCCCCTTACACCGTCTACACATGCCTATGATACACATGTTGAGGATGATGATCCAGAGGTAGTGCATGGTGACGGGTAAGAGTTATTTGTTATTTTTTCGTCTATTGTTTTGTAATGTTTTTATTAATATATTCATGTGTTTTTATTGTTAAATTTCAGGTTTAGACCGGGTAAACAGACTACGAAGATAATCACCAATGCCATCAAAAAGCTTTATGATGGCTCTTATGCGATTTTACTGATTTCACATTCTCGATGAAGGAGCAAATTTTCAATCAGTTTAAGGTATAAATATTCTTTTAAGCAGTTTAATAATTTATATTTATGATGTTTTCATCTAATATTTAACTTTTGAAATGCAGAGTATATGGGAAGACCCGCTATAGCGCGAAAGTGGTTGCCAATTTTCATTATAAAGCACGCAAGAGATTGGCGGATCATTTCTCGGATGCTAGAAATAAGAACAAGTGGCCTAGTTGGTGTCTTGAACATTTATGGAATGATTTGTTAAGGCAATGGCTTACCGCGAATTTCTTAGAGAGGAGCGAAAAATGAAAGAAAGCTTGTTCATTTGAGAAGGGAGGCTCCATACACACTGGGTGTGGAATGCAAGGAATAGGGACTTCCTCACAAGGCGAGGAACTTAATAAGGAGAGCCTCTCGGCTATGCGGGAAACAGTGACAAAGCTTACATCCGAGGCAGAAGCGGCCAAGGAAAGAGAAAGGCTTAGAGATGCTCAATTCCTTGGTATGCAAGCTCAGATCAGAACTATCCTATCTATTGGAGCTTTTCTGTTGCCCCAGTCTGAGTCATCGCCAGAGGATCGACCTCCACGTGATCGTTCCTCCCGTCCTCCTCGTGATCGTTTCTTCCGTCCTCCTCGTGATCGTCCTTCCCGTCCTCCACAAGATTGTTCTCTATACCGTCTTGTAGATGAAAGTTCATCAAACGGTGATGATGATGTTATAGAAAACACCCTTTGACCAATAATTTGATATACTTTGAACTAGACTAATAGAATCACTTTTGAATTAGATTGAACTTGTTGTAATTAGTATTTGCTTGGTTTTGGATTGTGATGTTTAATTGAACTTTAATTTGTTAGTTTTAAAGTATTAATTGGATGTTTGGTTGTTATTGTTGTTGTTGTTGTTGTTGTTGGGTTTTTGGTTGGACTTGTGGTTATTAGATTTGAATTAGGGGTATTGGTATGCTGTTTCTATTTGGCAGGTGGTGTAACTACCAAAACAAGCATATTCTGCCAAAATTAAAACGACAAACCTTGTTCGATTACTAATAAAAAAAATTAAATTGCACATTACCGACCAATGTTGGTCGGTTAATGTACAATGAATTCCTAGAATTCAACATTATCGACCATGTTTGGTCAGTTTTCTGACTACTCAGTCCAATTTACCGACCAATTTTGGTCGGTATTTTTACATTTTATTTATTTAAAATAAATTATATTTTTCAGTACCGACAAAAGTTGGTCGATTTTTTTAAATTTTAATAATTTATACAAAAAATATATTTTCCAATACCGACCAAAGTTGATCAGTAGGAAAAATTAATAAATTTAATACACCGATCAAGTTTAGTCGGTAAAGTTAAATTAATAAAATAATATTCCAACCAATTTTGGCCGGTAAATCAATTACATTGTCAGATGGTCATGTAGAGCATACCGACCAATGTTGGTCGGTAATTTCCGATCAACTTTGGTCGGTATGCCCTTTCGACCTTTAAAATACCGTCCACATGTGATTGGTCGCATTTTGAACGGTTATTGACTATTATCGACCAACTTTGGTCGGTTTTGGGGCGGTTTTTTTCGGATTTCTAGTAGTGAGAATTATCAAATATTTATAATGGTGAGAGTTAGTGGGTAAACAAATGAATGATCAATTTACGTACAAAATGATGGGTATACCATCATTACAAAAAAGTAAAAATAAAATAATATATTAAATTTTATTATATAAATTTAGGGCCTCTAATGTGGTTGAGCCGGCCTGTGAAGGAGACATGTGCCCCGATTATACGATTGCAATGTCCAAAAGGTAGGTACACAACATAAGAAAATGCCTCAACTTTTATCCAGCGACGTGGGCACTAGATGAAGAAGAATTTCTTGTTCTTCTTTTTCTTTTTTTTGTTTATAATTTACTACTAGGACTATTCCAGATTCATTGTGAAACACTATTAATATTATTTTATCGGTTACAACCAATGTTATTACTTTATTTTCTAGGTTAGTATATATATATATTAATTTTTTTCTTACACACATATGGTACGGCGGAAAGCAGTGTATTTGAATTTTTGCCTTTGAAATTTCTTTTACATGAGATCCGATCCAAGGGAGGGGAAAAATAGAAGAAAGAAAGCTCAGTCAACTTTTCTCTTTTAATTTGCTAGGTCTTTGGCTCTTTGCGTAAGTCGTCGCAGTTGAGAATTTGTGATTTAGCATATTATTATCACTTTACACCTTTGGACGTAGTGAATGACATATTTGGGCAAGTTACTCATTTAGATCCATTAATCAATATTCAAAATATATATATTGATTATAAATAAATTATGTATTTTATATATTAATATATATATATGTATTTTTGAGTCGAAGGACTATTGGAAACAACATTTCTACCTGCATTACGTAAGGGTAAGGTCTATTGGGATCATACTGGGTTTGTTATTGTTGTTCTAACATATATAATATGTTATGAAATAACGACTGTGAAGAAATAAACTGAAGGCAAGTATAGATAGAGAGAGATTGATGTCTTATTCAATTTTCAAACTTATGTACATAATGAACTGAAATGTGCTCTATTTATAGAAGAAGGAAGCTGTTGTGTAAGTTGTTACTGAAAGCTGCTACTGCAAGCTGCTGTGTAAGCTATTGCAAGCTGCTGTGTAAGCTGCTTGTAAGTTGCTTGTAAGCTGCTACTATACCAGATGTAGATAATCTTCTATCGGGGGTAATATTTATCCATAACTGAGTACCGAAATGATAAGCTTCTTCAGGAAGCTTATCAACATCCATAATATATATTTATAACACTCCCCCTTGGATGTTCATTAAAAGATAATGTGCCTCACTAAAACCTTTCTAGGAAAAACCCCGCGGAAAAAAATCTTAGTGAAGGAAAAAGAGTACACATATTTAATAATATACATTGTTAAGCGCCTCATTAAAAACCTTATAAGGAAAACCCTGTGGGAAAAAATTTTAGTAAGGAAATAAAGAGTGCGTCGCATATTTTACTCCCCCTGATGAAAACCTTGTTTCAAATATTTGAGTCTCCGTATTCCAATCGTGTATACCATCTTCTCAAAAGTTGAATTTGTAGAGAATATTATCCACCACTATTTCTGATCAATTTAAATTAATCTTGTCAAACCAAGAAGTTGTTGCAAGTCATTTCATTGAGTTGCTTGCAACCTGCCTGCATCAGCTGCTTGTAGATAAACTTTCATGGAGTACAAAATGGATAATCTTCTTCAGGAAGATTATCTACAACAAAGCAATAATTGGACATCCACAATAATATTTTCATAATACTCCCCCTTGGATGTTCATAATATACATTGCAAGTTGCCTCATTAAAAATCTTACCAGGAAAAACCCAGTGGGGAAAAAAAACCTGAGTAAGGGAAAAAGAGTACAGTGCATACTTTACTCCCCCTAATAAAGATGTTGTTTCAAATACCCAAGTCTCTGTGTAGGAGAAGAGTTATATCTTGCTAGTAAATTAACAGAAAATGCTATGTCAGGCCTTGTAGCATTATCAAGATACATAAGTGCACCAATTGCACTAAGATAAGATATTTCGCGACCAAGGGGTTCCTCATTCTCTTCTGGATGTCAGAACATATCCTTATTCACTTCAAGTGATCGAACAACCATTGTTGTACTCAATGAGTGCGCTTTGTTCATGTAAAAGCGTTTTAAGACCCTTTCTGTATAGGCAAATTGATGGATAAAGATTATGTATGCTAAAAATTCCATTTCCAGATCAAGACAATGTATTGTCTTTCCAAGATCTTTTATCTCAAATTCTTTCTTAAGATATTCAGTTGTCTTTTGGAGCTCTTTTAGAGTTTCAACAAGATTTATGTTATCAACATAAACAGCAAGGATAACCTTTTTTCAGCAAATATTCACTGAGGCGATTATACCACATACGCCCAGATTGCTTTAAACCGTACAAAGATCTTTGTAATTTGATCGAGTACATTCCTCGAGACTTTGAACTATATGCTTCAGGCATTTTAAATCCTTCCGAAATTTTCATATAGATTTAATCAAATGAGTCATATAGATCATGTCTTGCATTTAAATGGCTTGACATCTTCAGGTGTCTGGACTGCGGGTCTGATACTCACAATCTTTTACAATATTTGTGCACTATATTGTATCAAAGATATAGTCGACGATCATTCGTATCGGTTCACAAGCGACATAACTTGTGAGATCTCATCACTTTCTTTATTTTCAGCTACCTGAACTTCTTCTGGAGTTTCATGAAATGTTATGTCGTGGGCTCTTCTAGAGCTCATTTCCTCCTTATTATGATCATTTTGATCATTTGCTCCTATCCTTTTCAAGGATTCTTACCTTTGGAACCGATTGGTCTACCACGCTTCATGCGTACAGTAAACTTCATCCTTCAGGGACTTTAATTTTAATAGGAACATTCGCAGCTGAAATATGATATTTAATTATGGATCAGCAAATGCTTCTGGCATTTTGACTAGGATTATCTTCTGAGTGAGGATCATACTAATGATAATTCGATTCATAGAGCATATTTTTCAGTTTTTTATTCCATCACCCAAATGTTAGAAAATGTCCCCAGTATTCTTTGGGAAACATATTTGTGCATTGTGGTAGAGAAATTAATCATATACCACACATCAAAAGATAATAGTAAAAATATTTAGTTTCTGATCCTAAACCAATTGTGAGGGGAGGACTTATAATATATTATTGGCCTGATGCATACAAGTGCTGCTATATGCAATTTAGAAAATCTTAGACCAATACATGAGGCTTTGTTCTCATAAGCGATAGTTTAGCCTTTAATAGGAGTTATTTAATGCTAAACTAGCTTGGATATAAACCAGCAACATCAAGATGAACTATCTCGATTTCATAATCTGAAATTTATGCTCTTAATTGATAAAAGCAATTTCAAATGCCAAACTG
Organism: Nicotiana knightiana; assembly: GCA_005239525.1. Classification (NCBI taxonomy): domain Eukaryota; kingdom Viridiplantae; phylum Streptophyta; class Magnoliopsida; order Solanales; family Solanaceae; genus Nicotiana; species Nicotiana knightiana. The sequence goes on along the minus strand of ML401307.1, from coordinate 30,129 downwards.
CAGGTTGACAATAATCGCACATGTAACCATCTCATATATGCATCTATAAGTGGTTCACATGATAGGTGAATGGGCCCGTATTCACCTTTTATATATTTTAGATTAGGGTCTTAGTCCCAACTTTAACTGGTATAATCAATTTATTATGAGAACAAGCAACACAAGAGAATTCTTGAAGAATCTTCTAGTTCTTCAGTATATGCTTATCTGAATTCTCAAATGGCAAATGAAAACTTCAGGTTTATCATGGCATGTGATATCTCTTAGTAAACTTCTGGTTTACTATAGCATAAACTTTTGCATTAGTAAACTTCTGATTTACTGTGGCTACTTTTGTATTAGCAAATTTCTGATTTACTGTAGCTACTTTTGTCTCAGTAAAACTTCTGATTTACTGTGACTGCTTTTGCATTAATAAACTTCTGGTTACTTTGATACATGATGCAGTACAAATTAAAGAATAGGGCGGGTAACTTCGCACATACATATTATTTTACCCCTATGAGTGTGGAAACATGAAGATTTTCAATCTTCCAATCATTTTTAGTCTCAATATGATAGACATTTGTATTAGTAAGCTTTAGGCTTACTACAACATGTGTTTGACCATAATCATATAATATGAATGACATATTTGTATATAATCTATTCGAGAGCCTTCGTTTATTATCCACAATCTAATATTTATCAGACACTACTGGTGTCATGTGTCTTCTAGACAAGCAGTTAGCTCTTCAGGAGTTATTGATACATTTTGTACTATCAAATATTGCTCAGACACTTCTGGTATCATGAGAGAAAATTGTAATCCAATAAATAATATAAAGAAAATTCTAAATTATAAATGTAAGAAATTAAGAATTTCAGTAATTTTACCACCAACTTTGTGACGAATGTCTCCTTCAGGGAGAAATGCCATTAACATCTGAATATTTTATATCTAAGCGCCAACCACATAGTCAATACATCCTTCAGGGAAAGATATATGAGTTGTTATTTCCTTCGGGGAACTCAATAACTAACCATAATATATTAATGTGGTGCAGTAGAAAGCATTCTACAAGAATGCATTTGCCTTAGAATGATACTTAATAAAATTTTCAAGATGTTTTATGTACAACAGGTACGTGCAGCAATGATTTTTATGCCACAAAATAATATTTATATCCTCTGTTATTCTAGCTCTTCAGGAGGTGAGTAGAGGTATTTCTTCATTCACTCCAGGGAATGAAAATGTGCTTAAAAAATAACTTTGAATAGCTCATTATTTCGTTTAAGTACAAAAAGACACACTTTCATAATATTTTCCTACTTCAGGAGGAAATTTTAATTGTGTTACTTCTTCAGGAGAAAATTTAAAATACAAAATATTGAGTATATATTCTCTCAATCATACTACGTCTTCTGGAGGTGAATTGTAATATATTTACATCAAGAGCGCATTCACATAATGTCACACTCACTTCAGGGAATGGATTAATATTTATCAAAAGTTCTCATCCTTCAGATAATGGAGCATAATTATCTTAACGTGCATTAATCACACCAAATTGTGTGATGGCTTAATGCTACTTCAGGAGCAAATAGAGGCATGCAAGTAATATAGAGAAATTTTCTCCAACTTATCTTCAATTGTAACCATAGAAAGCCTAAATTATCACTTCTGGTGGTCATAGGCATATACCACTTCCGATGGTTAACAAAACTTAGTTACAATAAGATATACAAAACACAACCACTTCTGGTGGTTGTATATTTCTTGCAAACTCTGCTGGAGTTTAAGTGAATCTAATAATGTTACCCATTTTGTAATCCTTTATTAAGATAATCAAAAGGAAAACAAGTACCAAAATAGCGATTGTATAAGTATACATAGCCCCAATCGTTTTCCACAAAAAACTATTGGGGTAGTCTCGCCATCATATAATAGCTTAAGTAAAATCTTTTTTTCCAATTTCACGAGATCTCATCCAAGTAAAATGGCATCTACATCATTAGTTGGCTAGAAAGACGTGATTAACATACATGATAAATATATATTTAGAACAAGAAAGTTCATACCTTAGATACTTTCAAAGATTTGCTCGATATGGCAGAGTCTCGTGCTGATAACGTGTTATGAAATAACGACTGTAAAGCAATAAACTGAAGGCAAGTATAGATAGAGAGAGATTGATGTCTTATTCAATTTTCAAACTTATGTACACAATGAACTGAAATCTGCTCTATTTATAGAAGAAGAAAGTTGATCTGTAAGCTGCTACTGCAAGCTGCTATGTAAGCTGCTTGTAAGTTGCTACTGTACCAGATGTAGATAATCTTCTACAAGGGATAATATTTATCCATAACTAAGTACCGAAATGATAAATTTCTTCAAAAAGTTTATAAACATCGATAATATATATTTATAACATAATACATATTTTACCGGCTATTATTTTTTAAGAACAATTATACAGTATAGCTTTTCCGACATCTTTTTTGATATATGACCATGCGTAATATTTTTAGTAATATACTGGAAATTTGTTGGCCCACTAACTACCGACTCCTAATAATTTATATGAACGCAAAATTATTGACTTTGTACACTTTGCTTAACCAAAGTTTATTAATACTATACGTGTGAAAGACTAAGAAAGTCTTTACAAATTGAACACAACTTCTCTTTTTTCTTTTTCTTCTCCAACTATCTTGTATTTAAATTTCAAAGTGAAATGGATGATTAATTCTAAGTACTAAAGTACTTATACCTAAAAACTTGACCTAATTAATTTGATCTCTACCAAAAAAATCTTTATTTTCAAAATACGAATTTGAAGTCTCTATTCAAATTAATTGGATCAGTAAATTCCGAACAGCAAATAACTATATCAGAAAAATTGGTCAAGTTAATTAAATATCTATCGATTTATTATTTAATATAATAATTGTACTATTTGAATCGTGAATATGGAATCGTGTTAGTTCCTACGTAATTTCTTAATACGATGCCGAACAGGAAATGAGAAATAAAAAAAGTAGTACCTCACCACACTTGTCGGGAAAATACAACTTTTTCAACTACCACTAATTTCCCATAGGTCATTCTAGAAGGAGGAAATTAACCCTATATATACAACACACACATGCCTTGTACTCATCATTCCTCGTTTAATTTCTAACACAAAGTTTCGTTTTTAGTCACTATATTCTCTTTCTTTAGCAAATAGCCATAACAATGGCAATCAAAGTTCATGGCCCTATTATGTCACCTGCTGTAATGAGAGTCGTAGCTACCCTCAACGAAAAAGATCTTGATTTTGAGCTTGTTCCTGTTAATATGCAAACTGGTGATCACAAAAAAGAACCTTTCATTTCTCTCAATGTAAGTGTAATTCTTAATTATTAGCGATTACGGTCAAATTTCTCTATAACAATCATCGTGTCTCTATAATGACATTTTCTCAAAGCAAACACCTTTTCTGGGACCTATTTTTCATGTCATGTTATAGTATAGTTTCTAGTAAGAGACGGAGTTAGGATTCGAAACTTATGGGTTCAGGATTAATGTGTTGGGTCGGAGGCGGACCGAGATCTTTTACGCGACGGGGCACATTATTCTGCTCAATTAGTGCCCCTAAATGCTTTTAGTGTTCAGGGTGTCAACTGCTTTAAATTAACCATTTTCAAGTATTTACGTATATAAGATTTGGGTCCACCTCTGGCTGGGTACTAACTGAATAATTCGTGCTTATTCAATAAATTTCTTAAGACAAATATAAGATTTGGACCAAGCTACCGAGTTCAGCCTAACCCGTAGATGAAAAGACCGGCTCCGCCCCCTGGTTCTAATAGGTAAAAATATCATAAGAAACGAGGATGTTATAGAGAGATTTGACTGTAGTGAGTTTAGAGTAGATCTAAGGATGGATTTAGAATTTTAATTAGTTTATGAGTTTAGCTTATTGGTTCTGAAGAATTATTTATACATTATTCAGTGGATTTTATAACACAAAAACAAAAAATTTAGGCGAAGCTACGGGGTTTTGTCGAACTCATAGCTAAAAGCAGAAATTTTCAATGGAAAAAGTGTGTGCAGATAACCTAAATCTGCTCTAATTAAGAGTACCTATACTTAATTTTATTTTATTTTTCATGCAGCCATTTGGTCAAGTTCCAGCTTTTGAAGATGGAGATCTCAAGCTTTTTGGTAAGTAATAATTGCACGTTTGATCCCTCAGTTTTTTAAGGTTTTTAATTTTGGTCCTTTTGATATTTCATTAAGTATACTTAACCTTGAATTTAATTATAAGTTATTGGTCCCTCTACGTAGAAAATATGCTATTTTTATGTCATTTTCAGAACTATATAGCCCTCAAATATAGAGAAGAAAAAACTTATTGTGTAAATTTTTATTTTTTTTGGTTTCCCACCCGGTGTCCGGTACCGGCATTGGAGTCCGACTATATCCGGATTCGGGCCGCATAGGGCCCCATTCGGGTGGAAGCGCTTACTACCTAGGATTTTTCCGTACCCAGGGCTCGAACTCGAGACCTCTGGTTAAAGGAATAACAGTTTCATCCACTACACCACATTCTTTTGATAGTTGTGTAAATTTATTAAGTTGTTGAATCCCTTGAACTCAAGAGAGTTTCTTTTTAAAAAAAAAGGGGGATTCGAGGAACTTTCTGTCTTCGCCATTTTGTACGACCCACAAAAGGTGAAGTGGTCCAATCATTTTCTTGATTTGTCATATATTGATATATGAAATATTCCCAATTATGCAGAGTCAAGAGCCATTACCCAATACATAGCGCACACATATGCAGACAAAGGCAACCAACTACTAGCCAATGAGCCCAAAAAAATGGCAATAATGTCAGTATGGATGGAAGTAGAATCAACAAAATTTGATCCTATTGGTTCAAAGTTAAGCTTTGAGTTAGCTATTAAGCCAATGTTGGGAATGGTAACAGATGATGCAGCAGTGGCAGAAAATGAAGAAAAATTTGGAAAAATTCTTGATGTGTATGAAACAAGACTTAAAGATTCAAAATATTTGGGTGGTGAGAGTTTTACACTTGCAGATTTGCACCATGCACCTGCTGTGCATTATTTGATGGGAACTAAAGTCAAGAGTTTGTTTGATGCTAGACCTCATGTTAAGGATTGGTGTGCTGATATTTTGGCTAGGCCTGCTTGGTCTAAGGCACTTGAGTTGAACAAACAGTAAAGACTGATTCCGACTCGTTTGAGATTGAGGCGTCATACGTTGTTATGGCCTATGAATCGAAGCAGGTTAATAAAATTGATCCCAACGTGTTGTTTAAGACTGAGGCGTAATAGTTGTTGTTGTTTTTAAAAAACTCGTGTTATTGTGTTTGGTTTGAGTGTTACTGTAAACAATATTTCGTTTTTTTAATAAGAAATCTCCCATATCATCTGTTGTTTTTTGTTACAGTTATGAGTCTTGAATTACATGAAATGACAAAAGTGTTTTGTACTAAAAAATGAATTTTTCTTTTAACTTGTTCATTTTATTAAATCATTAGAGATTTATTATTTTCTTTTTATTTTAAGTTTTGTTCCATTGAGTTGTTGGCCGATTAAAAGATGTGATTCTAGACATTATAATTATCAATCATGCTCATGAGACGGTGTCAAACATCAATGGCCACATACTCGTATAGATTTTTAAAAACCAAATTTCTAAATAATCGTTTTCAATTTCAACCACTCGTTTTTCTGTCAACGTCAACAAATATTGCTCAAATCTGAAAAAGTGAAAAGCTTTATAAAATTAAATACTACTTCTTTCGGTCCACAATAAGTGATTTTTTGGGTTTTTTTTGTTCAAATAAGTAAGTTTTTCAGATTTCATTAATGAATTTATTTATTTTTTCCTACATTGCGCTTGGAGTAAATAGTGTTAGTGTTTATGTGAAGAGATAGTAAAGGTTAATATGATTAATTTTATTATTAATTAAAGTTAAAAGATGAATTTCTTAATTTGTGTGAAAATATTCAAAATATTACTTATTGTGGACCGGAGAGAATAGTAGTAGCAGTATAGCACTCGGGGACTGAACCTTTAGAAATTAAATGTCTCATTCATTGAATTTAAACGTACTCCCCCGTGTCCACTTTAATTAATTTTTAACAATTTATACATATTAAGCAATTTATCTTTAATATTAATTAATAATAAAAATAATCATATTAATTTTTTTTATCACTTTATTTATTCATTGAAAATATAACAGATACTTCGAGACTCTAACTCTAAGGGCAACTTTACTAAATAAAAAAAAATTAATTTCTTCTTAATATCTGAAAGAAAAAAAAATATTGTGAACCACAAAAAGAATATCAAAAATCAATTAAAGTGAACCTAAGAGAGTATAAAAATCCTAGTTGTGACTTGTTTATTCCAGTGTAAAGTAGCCACTTGCTATTGTTTTAGAAAGTTACATGTATTTGTGCACTCTCATCATTAATTCCTATTTTAGATTAGATGCATAATTTTAGTACTTATTACCAACCTCATATAGTCATATATATAAAATTTAGCAAATGAAGGTAGTTGTCTCAACCTTATTGAGGAAGTTAGAGATTAACATCATATTGTGTTCATTCAATTATTTTGACAAAATAAAAAATTCTTAAAGAAAGAATCAATACATTATGTTGGCCCCAATCAACATTTGCACCACTCAATAACATGACATGAACCTTTCTTAGTTTACTTTTTCCCTTTATAATTTCTTTTTTTTATACACGTATTATTCTCCAATAAAATAGCCAAACAATTTCTCAATGGTCAATATTAGTAATAGCAGGTGAGAAGCTCTTGTAAAGTTTAACTAAAACATTAAATGGCGCTTAACTGAAGAGTAGGGGCGGCAAATGAACGGGTCGGATCAGATATAGGCGAAGTGAAAATGGGTAATGCAAAAACGAATAAATTATCCGGTCTGACTCATATTTAATGTGGATGGGTTAACCAGCGGATAATATGGATATTTCTTGAATACTATCGCTTTTTGGAGAATTCCTAATACCAAACTCGAGCAATTCCCAATTTGAATCTTCGCAAATATAAATATTATACCCATTGATTATCTATTTTTAAGTGGATAATATGATCTTATCCATATTCGACCCATTTCTAAAAAAATTATTATTTAATTTATTTTTTGTGTGAATAATATGAATGTATAACTATTTTTCTATCTATTTTGCCACCACTAACTGAAGAGTAAACTAGCAACCTAAATGGACAAATCAATTTGTAGCCAAGAAAAACACCAACCATCTATTTAGCCCTCAACAAGATCTGAAATGTACGTTTCACTACAAAGAATGGAGTTTTGAGGACTATGTTAATCTTACAAAGTAAAATTGTTTAAATATATATACAGTCAAATCTTACTATAACAGTCTCGTTTGAAAATTTATTCTGAAAAAACTTAACTTTTATAGAGAGGTCGTGAAGTGACCAAAAAAGACACCTCATGCGCATCCGGGGAATCGAACCCCGGTCAGTACCGTGGGAGGGTACTATGATACCACTACACCAGATGCGCTACTTGACAGCGATTGCAACGTCTTTTTGTATAAGAATTACATAATCCAAAATGGCCTAACTTTGTGGCTACTTGGATTAATAATAATTACTTATTCGACTAATTGGCTCCCCACTTTTGGAATTTACATTATCAGTAACACCAAAATGGGAATGTAAAGAATAAGCCAAAATCATGAAAGATTTCAACCCTCAAAGTCCTAGATTCTACGAAGCAAAGTAGGCATCTTTTTGATTGAAAATCCAGACTACTTTATTCACAAAAGTAACTGCACCAAACAATAACATACCCAATATTATTTCACGCTATGGGGCCTGAGAATGATAATGTGTACGCAGACCTTACCCCTACCTTGTGAAGATAAAGAGGATGTTTCCAATAGACCCTCGGCTCAGGAAAGCTTAAACACCACATTAATGAAAATATAAACAAGGGACAATACCAAAAAGCCATATAAAAATAAAATAAAAACAACAAGATAGTAATGTATTGATCAACAATGAAAGAAAACAACAATTAGTCATAAAAACCTACTACCAACAGAAAGCAAAATTGTGTGTCAATACTATTGTTAGACTACTTACTCTACTACCCTAATCCTCGACCTTCATACCTTCCTATCAAGGGTCATGTCCTCGGTCAATTGAAGTTGTGTCATGTCTCGTCTAATCACCTTTTCTCGCCTCTTATTTGACCTACCTCTGCCTCTCCACAGGCCCTCCAAAGCAACGGCACCAAAGATGAACATAAAATATCATCGACATAAAATGTTGCGACCTTTCTATACTCATCGTCATAAATTTGTATACCTCTTGCTATCTGTACAAGAAATTCTCTTTTTCCCACAAACAAAAAATGTGTAAAAAAGGAGCTTTATTTGTTTAGATTATTTTATATACAGAGTTAATTACATCTATGGCGATACTGTTTTCTATTCTTCCAATCCCACATTTTAAACAGACCAAACACCATTTCAGTAACTTGAGTAATTAGTACAAGCCCCGCAACTCAAGCACAGAAACATAGTTCCTGACTCAAGTGGATAAAAATGATACATGTAAACTTTAATGCTCAATAACCCTATCTACTTTCAGAAAACCGAAAGTACAAACTTATAATAGTGCAAATATTTAGGCTAACAGATAATTGCAATTAGCACTACTTATGCACTCATGAGCTAGGCGTTGATTCTGCTTTTCCCTCTGCAGCTTCACCTCCTACCTTACTATTATTTTGTTCTTTAGGTTCTCCCGCCGCCGTCTCTGAAGGCTTTGTGACTTCTTCCTCTGATAAAAGAGAAAAAATCACATTATAAGGACAATGAAGAAGAAAATCTCAAAACTAGGATTAACAATCCTTTTCTCTATCGCAGGACAAGGCAGAGTCTTCTGGTTCTCCCCATTTCAACAACTTTAGGAAAAACAAATATCACCTTTAGTTACTGAATAATATACTTGATCAATGACTGTAACTCTAATATCATAATTTTTTTCTTCTTTCTTTGGTGGGGTTACCTAAACAGGTGAACAAACAATTTGGTTTAAGGTCTCTAAGCCTAGTGGAAAATAATAAACGGTCGCATATCATTATGGCATTGTAAGATCAACCAAGTATTCCCCATTGAACTAAAGCATATCTACAAGCAAGAGGACGATCATCATTATTTTCGCATAATAAAATAGTAAAATATAGAAATTCTTATAAAATCATATCAAAGGTGGTAAAAAGATTTCTTAAAGTTATATCTTTGTACCAAATCCAATAATATGTATATGCTGAATACATTTATGGGATATGGAAAGAGAGGAACAGTAGAATTTTTGAAGAGAAAGCAAGGAATGCAGATCAAATAGCTAGAGAGGTGGCATGTATATGCAACATTAGAGCAGAAGGGCTAGTGAGAGCAAGGATGCAGCAGCTTAAATTTTGAAGGCAAAACAGCAACTGACCAGCAATACTTGTATAATGACCATTATGTTCTGCTTTTAGTATAGGTATAGTGATAGATGAATGTAAAGAACTAAGCAAGTCGAGGAAGACTTTGCTGATTTGTAATGACTTCTTTGGTGATTAATGAAAATATAATTACCAAAAAAAAAAAAAAACAAATCCAATAACTTCAAGCAAGGCAGTGGTGCACTACCATCCAAAGCAAAATTGCAAGCGTAAGCATTGGCTGTCATTCTTGGTACGAGGATTATTCATGCAAAACATGAAAATTCCTACAAGTGTTTCTACATTTTTAAACATTGATAAACTAAAGTTACATGCTTGAATAGGTTTACAATCTAAATCCACCCACCCCACATTCTAAAAGGGGCAAGAAACAAAAATTGGAAGAAACGGGAATAGAGAATGAAAAAAGAAACGGAGCAAATAATCTATACTTTGAGAAAGAGTTATCAACGATTCAATGAAAAAAGCCTAAAATTCAATCACTGTGCATGAAAACATACAGAGATAGCCATGCCAAAGAGATGCCATGAAATTCATTACCTTCATCATCACTGTCATCGAGATCATCCCCCATTGCATCATCTGCAAGTCCCATGCCACCCATGTCCCCGAATTTCTACAAATTATCAAAGTGGAATCCTCAGAAGACGTCAAATTAAATGCAGAACAGCAGATTATAACCGAGCAGGTTCTTACCGAGAAATCCATCGAATTCATGTCGAAATCACCAGGAGCAGCTTAAAAAGTACGAGGCAACAACAACGTTAGATTTCTTCTTCAGTGTATGTTGCTCAGACTCTTCAATAATGTTGCCCGTGCGCGTCTTATCCTCCAAAAATAGTGCAGTGTTGGAGGACCCGACAAGATCAGCGGCATTTTTGGAGAGTTCGAGCAACATAAATAAATATGGTTGAGAGATTTAGAAAAAACATGAGATAAGTTGTACCAGCGTCATTGTCATCATCTTCGTCCACCCACTTATCCCAATCTACTTTCACGTAATGTGGTGCTTTCTCATCTCCACGCAACAATTTATTCCACCATTTCTTCTCTGATTTTTCCAAAGCGCAGAAGATATTTCTCACGCCAATATTTATTTTGCTCTCCTTCAATATAAAATTGCAAATTACAAAGCAATGCTAAATAATACGGGAGAACAGCATAGCAATTATACCAAGAAAACGTGCAAAACTAGCAAGTAAAATATTCCCACTTCCTACATGTTACTTTCTTAATCACAACTAACTGTTGTTTTGGTTGGTTATATTTTTCTATTCATTCGACTTCTATGAGTACAAATCAAATATCAATTTCCAAGAGTTATCCTTTTGATCCAACTTCACCATCAAGATTACTCGAGAAAGTGCCTTATCCGAAAGAAACCATTTTTCTTGAAAGTACGAGGACACTCAGTTCTTTGATCAATAAAGAGGGACATCAGGAAAACTTTACAGGGAACACGTCTCACAAATAAATCAGCCCATGAAATTGTTTTGACAAAGGAGCTGTTAAAACAGGCAAGAAGTAAAGGTTGCACTTTGGTAAGAGAGCTCAACCAAGACGTTAGGACTCAAGTCACACCAAGGGAGCAAAGTGGTAAAGGGCTACTGTTGACCCCTGGGGTAAGGAAATTCAGGGGGTAGGACATATTAAAAAAAGGCACTCAATCCAGCTTTGACTATCTACAGATTACAGAACTCAAACCACGCAAATACACTTCTCTTTTTACCTCTGTAATATTGATGTAGGCAGGCACAGGTTTCAAGATATTTTGGATATGCGGAATACCTTTTAACATTGCAACTAATGATCATATTTTTTTATTGGTGGAATTTTGCTTTGTAAAGCATCAACAGCAGGCTCTCACTTTATCTCAGATTTCAATCTACCAGTCTCTTTAACCAAGAAAATAATAACAGAATGAACATCATTATGCAGTTCAGCTTATCAAGCCTCCAGACTAACTTTGATTTCCTTAATAAGTAAGCTATAAACTCATTAGCCGTTGAAATTTCTTCTGCTTCTTTAAGCTAATTTTTGCAGTTAATACTTCGTCTATCCATTTTGGTACTTTCATGGGTTGAGCACTGAAGAATGGGTGACACGCAAGAAAGCCCAATCCCAACTATCTAATAGATTAGATGCAACTACAGAACTAATGGAACCCAAATTATAAATCCTCTTTGTTGGAAATTTAGGTTCAAGAAGAAACTAATCTACACCAGTTTCACTAGATAAACTCATACTAAACATGATTTGCTACATTTCTGTCATAAAGTTATCTAAACATGCCTCATTTCAAAAAAATATCATGCATAAGAAAGGTGTCCGTAAAATTCAAACCACAGTAATATATAATATCCAGCAGCCATATCGAAAAAATCTCTTACCTCAACGTTAACTTTATCAAAAAGCTCAAGTTTCAACTCGTATGCATGGCTTTCCGGCCCAGCTGTAGCATAGAAGGTAAAAATTCCTTCAGGGTCCAGATTTACCTTTGGATTTTTAGCATCAGGTAATTGCACAGTGAGATACACCACATCTGATCTCTGGGCCCACTTCACTTGTGGATGGCGGCTATGAATTCATAAAGAAGAGGGGAAAAGAAGAAATTTTTAGCCAATAGCTCATCCTAGAAGTGAAAAAAAATGTGAAACAAAATTGTCTGTTGTGTCAATGAATGTCTCTTCCAAGAGGTAGTGTTTAGATGCATTCAACAAGCCTACTGAGTGAACAATGATATAAATGAGCAGATAAAAAAATGCAAAGGCATTCGTGCACATTATACAATTAACAAAATATTTCCTATCGAGCAGAGGTTACAAGGAAAATAAAGATGCTGAAAAGTGGCATCACTAAAGTCATATGTGTATTACGAGGGAACCTTTAAGGGATTTTTGCATTCGTCAAAGGGATTTTATGATTCTTTAAATTGAGGAGATAGAAAACATAGTTATACTTCCAGAGCAGTTTAAAATTCACCAAGCACTCCTTAACTTCATTGATCTCTTCTAGCTTCTCTTAGGGGAGAAGGCGATCAGAGGAACAACACAATAACAATAATTATGCCTCAATATGGGTTGACAATATGAATCATCATTGATCATTTTCTCAAGCCACTATAAAGGAACAACTTATAATACAAGCAAACTGTTAAAGTACAAGCAAATTGTTAAAGTACAAGCGGGACCGTAAATAAGGAAATGTTCACATATGTGGTCAAAATTCCATATTTTGTAACTGTACAAGTAACTCGGTTGATCATAGGCTTAAGCAAATGAGGAGACACAGTCAAAACACCTAGTTTTTTGTTATAACAATACAAGATTACTCTACGGACCAAGCCCTAGGCAAATGAGACGGAACTCCCCAAGTTCTTTTTTATTTTATTTTTTTGGTTATAACGGTACAAGGCAACAATAGTGACCCAAGGCTTAAGCAGGTAAAACCGTCCAAACTCCTCTCTTTTTTTTGTTATAAAGAAACAAGGTAACCCCAAGTTCAGAAGGAGGCAGCAGTCTAGTGAATCAGAAGTATACAAGACGGAGAAGTATTTTGGAACGTGAGATTTAGGAGAAAGTTAGATTGAGAGGTGGCAGAATTCCAAAGTCTGATGGAATTACTTCATAAACAAATTACACCACAGGATACTCATGATGTATGGACATGGGGATGGAAAATAATGGTGTGTTCTCCTTCTCAAAAAAAAAATTAATGGTGTGTTCTCTGTTAAGTTCTATTATCGAAAGCTTTTGATAAGGAAGGAGGTTACTTCACGCATAGTTCGTTGTTGATTCCGAAGACTCCGAGAAAGGTATGTTTTTTCGCTTGGTTAGTAGCAAAACGTGCAATTTTGATGGCCGAAAATCTGAGGAAGAGGAAGATTACCTATGTCAGTTGGTGTTTTATATGAAAGGGCTCGGGGGAAGATATTTATCACCTGCTCATTCTCTGGCCGATAGCATCGAGGTTATGGTGGGAAATACTTAATTAGTTTGATACATGTTGGGTGATGCCAGGCACGGTGAAAGAGGTGTTGTTCAGTTGAAATTATGGGAGAAGAAGGAGACGCAAGGTGTGGAAGCTTGCACCGCTAGCTCTTTTGTGGACCGTAAGGAGGGAAAGAAACGGGG
>MDKJ01087665.1:0-20370 GCA_005239525.1 Nicotiana knightiana | reverse complement strand
ACCTAGTAAAAATCATATATTAATGATCCTTAGATTATGAGTAACAACTTTCCTTAAGAATTTCTGAAATCCGGGCACGTGGGCCCGAGGTTGAACTTTGGGAATCTTGCTTTTGGGGTTGGATAATCATTTTAATAGCTACAATATAAACTTGTAAGCCTATAATGATTGGTTTTTACACTATTTGAATAGTTTGGAATTGTGCGGCTCCGGTTTGAGAGCATTCTTGAGTTGGAAGTAGGCTCAGAACGAGGTAAGTCTCTTTTCTAACATTGTAAGAGGGAATTTTTCCCATAAGTGAAATGATTATATATGTGCTACTATTTGTGGGGGACTACGTACGCATGAGGTGATGAGAGTCTGTATGTAGCTACTATTGTGCTTAAGTCTTGGTAGTCTAGGACCCAAAGCATGCTATACTTGAATATTTGTAACCTTATTGACAAATTTAAATTGCTTAGATTATATAAAATTAGTAAAGGAACTTCTAAATAAGTTAAACTTCATTTTTTTTCTTAATCGTGAAAAGAGGATTGATTTTTCCTTGGATAAATTTTCCCCGGTGAGTTCTTGATTGACTGTTTGAATGTGTATATTTACATTTGACCGCGTTGCATGTATGATTCACGAGCGGGGTAATAGATGCATCTAGGATTCGCGCCATTCGACCCTCCGGCAGTGCACATTTTATTATTATGTTGGATCGGGTCGTACGCCACGACATTATATACGCATGCAATTTACTTGGCACTACTGTGACTTGAATTGCTTAAAATGCCTTGGAATATGGAATTGTCAAATGAAATGACAGGAATTTATGTACATTAATATTTATGGAAAAGCTCGTTATTTTCTGTTATTTAGCCTTGATATTCATGCTTAGTCACATGCTTAAGTATATTGTTTGGCCCTAGTAAGTGTCAAGTTGACTCCTCATCACTACTTCTTCGAGGTTAGACTGGATACTTACTGGGTATATAATTTTTATGTACTCATGCTACGCTTCTGTACTTGTACATGTTCTGAGGCGGGTCCATCTGGTTACCAGTCCGGAGTACGCTCTTGATTCCGAGGCATAGATTCCAGGGTGAGCTGCTTATCCTGATGTCGTTCAGCAGCGCGTTGGAGTCTTTTCTTTTGCTTATTATGTCTATTCTATTTCAGACAGTAGAGTAGATGTATACTTTTGTTCATTCCACTAGATGCCCAAATGCTTGTGACACTACTTCCTAGCACACTCTTTGGTGGACTATTCTTTTGGGGATGTAATTATTTAAACTTTACTCCTTTTATCATTGCAATCTATATTGCATTCATATTTTTATATGCTTAGTAATTTAAATTAAGATATTATTGGAAAGGTCTTTAATAAAATAAGATGAGATTCACTTGATAAATAGTGTTGGCTTGCCTAACTTCGGGGTTGGGCACCATCGCGACCTAGAATAGAATTTGGATCGTGAAAACATGGTATCAGAGCACTAGGTTCACGTAGGTCTCACAAGTAACGGGCAAACCTAATAGAGTCTTGCGGATCGGTAGGGAGAAGTCTGTATTTATCTTCGAGAGGCTATAGGGTGTTAGGAAATTACTCTTTATTCATCTTCTATCATGCAGTTGATGGTATACTAAATTTCATTCTTCTATTCTCTCATAGATGGAGTGGACGCAGACGGCTAACATTCCGGACCCAGGAGGAGATGCTCCCCATGTTGCTAGCGTCCGAGGCAGAGGTCCAGGGAGGGCACCGACCCGAGGTAGGGGACGAGGGTATCCCAGAGCTTCCCCAGTTGCACCACCAACAGGTCCAACAAAGGATCCTATAGTTGGGGGGCGGGGTGAGGTGCCCGTAGCAGATCCTGCCCCGATGGATTTCATGACAGCGACGGGCTTTCAGGAGGTCATGGGCCGTATGATGCAGTTCATGGACACTATGACACATGCTGGTTTATTTCCAGCGGACTCGACTATATCTCAGGTAGGAGGGTGAGCACAGACCCCTACTGCCCAGGCCCCATGTCATGCAGCTGTAGTTATCTTAGACTCTGGGTAAACTACCCGCGGGCGGGGCCCAGCCAGTTACAGCAGTAGCACCTGAGCCCAGACCGATCGCAGAAATTATTAGACAAATGGACTAGACTGTACCCTCTTGTCTTTGGGAGTGAGCATCATGAGGATGCTCAGGATTTCATTGATAGGTGCAGGGACACACTGCACAACATGAGGATACTAGAGTCTGATGGGGTTGACTTCACCACTTTTCAGCTGGAGGGCAGGGCCCGTAGGTGGTGGCAGTCTTATGTTCTTGGCAGACCAGCGGGTCTCCCCCTATCACTTGGGAGGAGTTCATACAGCTTTTTCTGGACAGGTATATTCCACCTTCCGGGAGGGCAGAGCTGCGATACCGGTTTTAGCAGCTTGAGCAGGGTCAGATGTCAATGACCGACTATGAGGCGAGGTTTTCTGAGTTGTCTCGTCATGAACTTATGATACTTCCTACTGACGCAGAGTGCGTAGGTTTGTAGCAAGGTTTCACTCTGGCATTAGGGCCAACATGGCCCGAGAGGTGGAGATGGGGACTCCTTATCATCTAGTAGTGGAGATTGCTTGCACGATTGAGGGCTACTGTCTAAGGAGTAGAGAGCGGGGACAACAGGATAAAAGGGCTCAGTCTTCTGGGGATTTTAGAGTCGCTCCGGCTAGGGGCAGAGGTCAGTTTGGGAGGGGCCAGCCCAGCAGGCCCCCATTTCCAGCACCACCCCACCTCCTCGAGGTGCTCCAGTGAGGCCTTATTTCAGTGCAATGCCGGAGAGTTCTTATCGCCCACCAGCTATTCAGGGCTCCTCCGGCGGGTATTCTAGTCATCAGGTTCTTCCAGTGCCTATTTCAGTGCCATGCCAGAGAGTTCATACTGTCCCCAGCCATTCAGGGTTCCTTCGGTAGGTATTCCAACCACCAGGTCTAGTATTCAGGTCAGCAATCTATGATTCCGAGAGGTTGTTATGAGTTTGGGGAACCAGGCCAAACGAAGAGGACTTGCCCCAGGCTCTGGGGCAAGGCAGTACAACAGAGTCCTCATCCTATGATTGCAGCACTAGCAGTCTGGCCACCCAGAGGTGGAGGACAGGTGGGTAGGGTTCGTCCTAGAGGTGGAAGCCAGGTAGGGGGAGCTCAGCCAGCTTCTGTCTAGTCAGGTGGAGGCCAGCCAGCTGGTGCTCCAGCCAGATTCTATGCTTTTTCGGCCAGACCAGATGCATTGGCCTCAGATGCCGTTATCACAGGTATTATCTCCGTCTGCGGTAGGGAGGCTTCAGTATTATTTGATCCAGGTTCTATCTATTCATATGTATCATCTCTGTCTGCTAATTTTCTAGATGTTCCTCGTGAGTCTTTGGGCAATCCTGTTTATGTGTCCACTCTTGTGGGCGATTCTGTTGTTGTGGACTGGATCTATCGATCCTGTGCGGTCACATTTTGTGGGCTCGAGACCAAAGCAGACCTCTTGTTACTTGATATGACCGACTTTGAGGTCACCCTAGGCATGGACTGGTTATCTCCTTATCATGCCATCCAAGATTGCCATGCCAAGACTGTTACCTTAGCCATGCTTGAGTTTCCAAGATTGGAGTGGAGAGGTTCCTCAGTTAGTGCAGCTAGTCGGGCTATTTCTTTTTTGAAGGCTCGACGAATGGTTGAGAAAGGTTGTTTGGCTTATCTCGCTTATGTGCGGGACACCACCGCAGAGTGTCCGCAATTGATTCAGTTCCAGTCGTTCGGGATTTCTCCGATGTGTTTCCTTCTGACCTCCCACACATACCACCAGAGCGTGATATTGATTTCTGTATTCACTTGGCTCCAGGAACCCAGCCTATATCCATTCCACCGTATCGTATGGATCCGAAAGAATTAAAATAATTGAAAGAACATCTTGAGGAGTTGCTAGCTAAGGGTTTATCATAGCGAGTGACTCGCCTTGGGGTGCTCCAGTGTTATTTGTGAAGAAGGTGGATGGGACTATGCGGATGTGTATTGACTACCGCCAGTTGAACAAAGTTACCTTCAAGAACAAGTACCCGTTGTCGCGCATCGATGATTTGTTTGACCAGTTACAGGGTGCTAGGGTGTTTTCCAAGATTGACTTGAGATCGGGGTACCATCAGCTGAGGATTCGAAACTCAAATGTTCTGAAGACTGCCTTCCGTACTAGATATGGTCATTATGAGTTCCTTGTGATGTCCTTTGGCTTAACTAGTACCCCAACAACATTTATGGATTTGATGAACAGGTTGTTCAGGCCTTATATTGATTCCTTTGTCATTGTCTTCATTGATCCCATCTTGATCTACTCACGTAGCCTGGGGGAGCACGAGCAGCATTTGAGAGTAGTGCTTCAGACTTTGCGGGAACAAAGGTTGTATGCCAAGTTCTCCAAATGTGAGTTTTGGTTAGATTATGTGGCATTCTTGGGCATGTGGTATCCGGAGAGGGTATCAAGGTGGATCCGAAGAAGATTGAGGTAGATCAGAGTTGGCCACGTCCCACTTTAGCGACCAAGATCATGAGTTTCTTGGGATTGGCAGTTTATTATCGTCGATTTATGGAGGGCTTTTCATCCATTGCAGCCTCTCTGACAAGATTAACCTGAAGGGTGCCCCGTTCTGATAGTTCGACGAGTGTGAGGCGAGCTTCCATAAGCTCAAGACAGCTTTGACCACAACACCAGTTCTAGTGCTGCCTTCCGATTCAGGGATGTATACAGTTTATTGCGACGCTTCACGTGTTGGCTTAGGATGTGTATTGATGCAGGAGGGATGATTTATTGCATATGATTCACGTCAGCTGAAGATTCATGAGAAGAACTACCCCGTGCACGATTTGGAGTTGGCAGCGATTATTCATGCTCTTAAGATGTGGAGGCATTACTTGTATGAAGTGTCTTGTGAGGTTTATACAGACCACCACAGTCTACAACACTTGTTCAAGCAAAGGTATCTTAATTTGAGGCAGCGTAGGTGGCTTGTGTTACTGAAGGATTATGACATCACCATTCTTTATCATCCAGGCAACGCAAATGTGCTTGCAGACGCCTTAAGCACGAAGGCGGAGAGTATGGGTAGCTTGGCATTCATTTCAGCGGAGGAGAGTCCACTAGCCTTGGACATTCAGTCCTTGGCTAACAGACTTGTGAGGCTGTACATTTCAGATCCCAGACGGGTTCTTGCGTGTGTTGTTGCTCAGTCTTCATTATTGGGGTAGATCAAGGCTCAGCGATTTGATGATCCGCACTTGGCAGTTCTCAGAGAGACGGTACTATAGGGTGGTGCCAAGGAGGTTTCTATTGGATAGGATGGTGTTTTGCGACTTCAGGGTCGTCTATGTGCTCCTAATGTTGATGGCCTGAGGAAGAGGATTCTAGAGGAGGCACACAGTTCACAGTGTTCTATTCATCCAAAGTGCTACGAAGATGTATCGTGATCTGAGGCAACACTACTGGTGGCGGCGGATGAAGCAGGACATAGTAGAGTTTGTGGCTAGATGTTTAAATTGCCAACAGGCTAAGCTTGAGCACCAGAGGCCAGGAGGCCTACTCCAGCAGATGCCTATACCTGAGTGGAAATGGAAGCGCATCACTATGGACTTCGTAGTTGGGTTACCGCGGACCTTGTGCAGGTTTGATGCGGTTTGGGTTATTGTGGACAAGTTGACCAAGTCGACCCACTTCATTTCAGTAGCCACTACTTATACTTCAGAGAGGTTGGCCCATACCTACATTCGTGATATATTTCGGTTGCACGGTGCGCTTGTGCCCATCATATCAGATAGAGGTCCTCAGTTCACCTCGCATTTCTGGAGATCCGTGCAGAATGAGTTGGGTAACCGTGTAGAGCTCAACACAACATTTCATTCTCAGACCGAGGGGCAGTCGGAGCGTACAGTTCAGATATTGGAGAACATGCTCAGGGCATGTGTTATTGACTTTGGAGGGTAGTGGGACCAGTTCTTGACCTTGGCCGAGTTTGCTTACAACAACAGCTATCAGTCCAGCATTGAGATGGCTCCGTTTGAGGCTTTATATGGACGGAGATGCCGTTCCCCCATTGGGTGGATTAAGCCTGGCGAGGCTAAGTTATACGGTACCGATTTGGTAAAGGTTGCCTTTGAAAGGGTAAAGTTGATTCAGGAGAGACTTCGCACGGCACAGTCCAGATAGAAGAGTTACGCGGATCAGAAGGCGCGTGATGTATCATTTATGGTAGACGAGAATGTTCTCTTGAAATTTTTGCCGATGAAGGGCATTATGAGGTTTGGGAAGAGGGCAAGTTGAGCCCAAGGTTTATAGGTCCATTTGAGGTGTTTAGGGGAGTTGGGGAGGTTGCTTATGAGCTTGCTCTACCTCCTAGCTTATCAGGTGTTCATCTAGTTTTTCACGTATCTATGCTACTGAGGTACCACGTCGACTTGTCTCATGTATTAGACTTCAGTACTATTTAGCTAGACGAGAGGCTGGGCTTCGAGGAGGAACCAGTTGCTATTGTTGATAGGCAGGAGCACCAGTTGAGGTCTAAGAGGGTTTCCGTCGTGAAGGTCCAGTGGAGGGGCCAACCAGTCGAGGAGGCGACTTGGGAGTCCAAGAATATCATGCGGAGCAGATATCCTCACTTGTTCAGCACTCCAGGTATGATTCTAGACCCGTTCGAGGACGAACGTTTATTTAAGAGGTGGAAAATGTAACGACCTGACCGGTAGTTTTTCTTCCTAGAACCCCGTACCCCTAAATAAGACTTCCGTACTTTCTTTTACTGATTTATGACTTGCGGGGATGGTTGGTTCGGGATTTGGAAGAGTTGGGTTGAAATTGGAACACTTGGTTCCTTAAGGTTGGCCTAAAAGGCCAAGTTTGACTTCGGTCAACATTTTGAGTAAACGATGTCGGAATCAGGATTTGAAGGTTCCAATAGGTTCGTATGATGATTTTAGACTTGGGCGTATGTTCGGAACGGGTTTTGGATGACCCGGGAGCGTTTCGACGCCAAATAGCGAAATATGATTCTTGAAGTTCTATAATTGTGGTTTGGAACGTTTTTTGATGATATCGAGGTCCAAGCAGAATTCCAAGATCGGGAATAGTTCCGTAATGTCATTTAATACTTGTACGCAAATTTTGGTAGCATTCCAAGTAGTAGAAGTACGTTTCAGCGTGTTGGAAGTAGATTTAAGAACTTAAAGTTCATAAGTTTGATGCAATTGGTTTTAGGGGGGTTATTATTGTTTTTGATGTTGTTTCGGGCGTTCCGAAGGTTCGAGCAAGTCCGTTTTATGATTTAGAACTTGTTGGTATGTTTGGATAGGGCCTCGGGGGGCCCCGGATGCCATTTGGATGTCGTGCGAGCCGAGTCCAAGCTCAAAATGAGCTACTGGTGCACCAATTCTGGGTTTGAGAGCATTATTAAGTTGGAAGTAGGCTCGGAACGAGGTAAGTCTCTTTTTTAACCTTGTAAAAGCTAATTGTCCCCATAGGTGAAATGATTATTTATGTGCTACTATTTATGGGGGGCTACGTACGCATGAGGTGACGAGAGTCGTACATAGCTACTATTGTACTTAAGCCCGGGTAGTCTAGGACCCAAAGCATGCTATACTTGAATATTTGTAACCTTATTGACAAATTTAAATTGCTTAGATCATATAAAATTAGCAAAGTAATTTCTAAATAAGTTAAACTTCATTTTTTTCTTAATCGTGAAAAGAGGATTGATTTTTCCTTGGATAAATGTTCCCCGGTGAGTTCTTGATTGACTGTTTGAATGCGTGTATTTACATTTGACAGCATCGCATGTATGATTCGCGAGCGGGGTAATAGATGCATCTAGGATTCGCACCATTCGACCCTCCGGCAGTGCACATTTTATTATTATGTTGGATCGGGTCGTACGCCACGACATTATCTGTGCATGCTATTTGCTTGGCTCTACTGTTGTGACGACCCAAACCCGATGGGCCGCAACGAGAACCCGGTACCTTGCTCAACCGAGTACCAACGTAACATATCTTTATTAGGACATCATCATATACACGTGACGTATGAGCCTAATAGGCCAACATGACCATTTATAAATTCAAAACATAGGCCGATAAGGCCGTACAATCTTTTACGTACATGACATCTGTCTACAAGCCTCTAAGGATTCATAATTGTCATAAAGGTTGGGACAGAGCCCCGACATACCAAATAATACACATCTAAATCATACTGACCAAACAAGCAACTCCGGAGCAAATGGAGTGCACCAACATCTTCCGCTGAGCTGATCGCCTACTTGGAGGACTCTCGACCTGTCTATCAAGACCTGCGGGCATGAAATGCAGTGTCCCCAGGCAAAAGGTACGTCAATAAAAATAATGTACTGAGTATGTAAGGAATTAAATCAGTAAATAATAGACATGAGAGAAACATGGAGTAATAGACTCGACATGTAAGTCTGAATAGCTCTGTGAATCCTTTAATATTTATAATGTCATGTATATGCGTATAAATGTCGTACCATGCATGGCTATATGCGTTCATAACATCATCAAGCCACTGAGGGCATCCCATCATATCATTTCGGCCACTGTGGGCAAATCATCAACGTATACCAGTTGATTAGGTGGTGATGCGTGTATAACGCCGTGACCTTTTCCCATATATATATATATATACACACACGCGCGCGTATATAACGCCATCTGATAATGGGTCAATGTGCATGTATAAATGCATGAAATGCATATGAAATACGTTAATAAAATCTCTTGGTACGCCATAAGGCCATTATGCCTCTGATTAATATCATGAAATAAACTTTATCAGCGTACATATTTCTGAGACCCATGAACAGATGATAGAATAATATGACACATGGAAGAATAAGAATATACACATTTTTAGCATTTCTACGAATAGAGTATTTTATGAAAGTTGTGCATTTTCTCATTTCGTTCTTCGTATAGATCATGCCAAAAAGAAAGAAGGGATATCCTTAACATACCTGAGCCGGTTCTCCGAACAATCCCTCTAACACACGACAATCGTGATAAAATACGTAACGGCGGATCGGAGTAAGGAAAAATTCATATGATATCATTTTACCGCATAATCTATGCTATCTTTGCCACCAATTTTCACACTATTTGGGTAAAAAGTGGAGCATCACATGGAGAGCAAAAGAAGCAGCAGAGACGGCAAAGACCAAAGGGATTAATGAAGCAATCCATGAATTATTTGAAGTTATTTTTCTTGAGCAAATTACAGGCTCTGTAAGGCTAGAAGATCGAATTGGGGTCTCTGGAAAATTGAAGTGCAAGAAAACAGTATATAAATGATTCATCCCTTACTAAAACACTTAACAACCACCCTTAATAAGTTAAAGAAACCTTCTTTAAATTATTGGCTTATGTGGGCCCCACTTTAGGATGACTAATCCTCAAAATGTGACACTTATCATATGAATCTAGGAGTCATGTTTTAAGTCCTTTCCTGCCACGTTATGGATTTTATCCAATAATTAACCACCAATTATCTTAATCAACTTGTTAATCTTTCATTAACCAATTACCCACATAATTAAGAATTATCTCAAATTTCTTAAAATACTACTCATGTTAACACACTTTATACATCGTACCATCGTGGTCATGTGGTACCTTGCATGACACTAGTCCATAAATACCGAGTATTTTAGCTCGGGCCATATTTTATCCCATATCTCAAACTTGGACGAAAATTCATTTTCTTTGACTTGATTCCCCTCTCACCTTTACGAATTTACTCATCATTTGTTTGAAATGGCATAATGCTTATAATCTCAAAATAATCATGTTCCCGAACTTCCATTAATTTATTTATGGCGTACTTTCACGTTCGAAATATAGGGTGTGACATCATTCCCCCCTTTGGAACATTCGTCCTCGAATGTTTACTGTGCACCTATCATTTCATAGTCTATGTCTTCCGAATACTTTATTACTCTCCTTGCCATCTAGGCAACTGTTCTGTGAATAAATGCAAAGGTTAGGGCATTCCCCCCTTTAGGCCTCTTTCTCACACCACAACGTATGTCTTTACTGCATCTGAGTAGATCATACTATACCATACTCTTACCTCGATTTCTCGTTACTGATGTCTGCTACCAAATTTCAGGTTACTCTCATTGATTATCCAATATGTATAAATCTATGTCCTCTAATGCTTCCACTTTATTATTAATCTTAGGAATGACGGCCTAATCTCATCTCATACTTTGTGAATTGTGACCATCTATTGTTGATTCACCTCAATATTAATCTACAATATACCA
Source organism: Nicotiana knightiana (assembly GCA_005239525.1). Lineage (NCBI taxonomy): Eukaryota > Viridiplantae > Streptophyta > Magnoliopsida > Solanales > Solanaceae > Nicotiana > Nicotiana knightiana. The sequence continues at coordinate 10,033 of MDKJ01087665.1, read as the reverse complement.
CTGATAACTTAGAACCTCTTACGTAATAATTAGGGCTCATGTTGCATCGTGGAACACTTGAAGTGATTTTTTCTGATCTACCTGGATGATACGATACTATACGTCTATAACTGTATTTCATATCACCCCAATGTGACTCGCCTTACGTGGCTATTTTAATCCTTTCCAATTCATGAAATCCCTTTCTTTTCTTCGTCAGACCATTACTCAACGGAAGGCCCAAACGTCGTCCTTTATCTATCACAATCACACCCTCATTCTACTACCAGGGCAACATTCCATCTCTTCTAAATGTTATTAGTCTTAGACTCCTTTAAGTTCATTCAGGCTATAGTGATCTTTGTATAACTTAGAGAAACCGTCTTCTCTTCTTGTTTTCATAGACTTAATCCTGACGACTTATCCATTTTCGTTACCTTTTCACTCGCCCTTTCTTATCCTTACTCCTGTCTTCTACAACCTTTTCGCTTTACCATACAATAGCTTGCGACCTACACATATTTATTTATATTACTTGCAATCTTTCAACTTGGTTGCATCATCGATTTCCTTATGTCCTTCTGGAATATCAAGCGAGACATCACATCGTCTCTAACTTTTCTTTACTCTCTTAATCAAGCTTCTCGATACCTAGACCATAGGCTGGAGGATATGCTACTGACGATGCCGTTATTATTCCTAGATATTGAATCCTCGCACTTCTAGCCTTCTATCCGAAGTAAGGACTATTCATAACCTTCTGTATTTGAATATCTCATACGTTGTCCACCTTTACCTTACTTGTCTTTAAGTCTCACATCATATCTTTTATCTCTTTCATGACCTCCCTTCCATTGGTCGAGCTTTCGTGCGGAGAACACCATCTCCACCTTGAGTGTGGGAAGCAATTGCTTGTAAGTGGCCGATCGAGCTAAACAAGATACTTAGAATTTTATTTTCTCATTTCCATTTACTCTAATGTCTGATTTGTAAAAATTAGTGGAGTAATTTTGATCATTCATTGGTTTAATATATCCTTGTTTAGAAAATTGACAACAAGTGTCCACAATGCCGCAAGGAGATGTTAACAGGCAACGCTGCCTATGATAGCTGGCTAATTAAAAAGGATGAAGAGGAAGAAGAGAAAAAAGGTGCTAGCAACGCTATCAAGGGAGGAGAATATATGTACGTTTAGTTGGCAATTCCGAATCTACTGCATTAGTAGTATAATACTAGCTCAAGTCGATCTAGACTTATCCTTAGCTTGATGGTGTGTCATTTTCGTTGTTTTTGCATATTCTACTCTTGATGAGTATGATTAGCTTTTGGTAGTTGTCAACTTGTCCCCTTCTACGAGTGGGTACAGTATGTAGAATCTAATAGTGCTTCCATTAGCATGTAGTCTTCAATTAACATGCATCGGATATAATGAATGTTAAAAGTTTCTTATATTCTACCACCTCTCTTCTCCAACTGCGAATTAATGCGTAAAGCCCTATTTAGAAAACTGCATGCGCTATAAAATTTTCAGATTTACAGTCAACTGCAAATGCTTTTAAGGTAGCTATATATGTTAACTACTGTATATTACGTGCGCGATCGAATTAAACATAAACGAAGCAAAGGATTCCACAAGTTAGAAGATAGAATAGTGACTAATTGTAGGTTCATGAAACGTTTTGGATATAGCTTAGCGTCTTCATATGAAGGCTAGGACCGATCAACAGCTGACCCACTGAATACTATCCCAGCTATTCTTTTCTCGTATTATTAATTTATTTGATATTGCGGGATATTGTGAACTATTTCAAAGTTTATTATAAAAAGTTCACCGTGATGGATTAAACTTTCTCAATATGTGAACTTCTCAACCCATGCAGCACGTTTAGTTTGTGAACTATTTTAACATTAAATTTGTAATGTATATTGTTATTTGGTAGCAAAGATAAGCATATCGTTTTCTAAGAATGCTTCTAAAGTATATAATTCATAGGCTTAAAGTGGAAAATTGCAATGCCATGGAGGATTTAGAGAATTATACTAAATCCAAAGCAATAACATGACCAAGTGACTCCACTAATATGTCATTGAAAAGAAAAAGGAACTTGCACTACTAGGAATTAGGCAGAAATCGACCTCGGTCAACCGATCGATTTTGGTCGGTCAAAAAACCGGCCAAAAAACTAATTAAAGTCGGTCGATTTTTCAGAATATTTTATTTTTTAAGTTTTTTTTTTTACGAAACCGACCAACTTTGGTCTGGCGCAAAAATACGGTAAACTATTTTTGAGTCCGCGAAATTTATCTCTCAAGAAACCGACCTACACTACAAGAATAAGGGCTTTTGGTGGCGACAAAATTTGCCACAGAAAGTTTAATTATCGTCGCAGAATACCTTTTGTGGCAATGACGTGGCGACCAAGTGGTCGTTGACTATATTAAGCGACTTAAATGGTCGCCACAAAAGGTCTATCTTTCGTGGCGACATTTGTCATCACAAAACTTATTTTGGATTGCCACTAGAATTCACTTTAGGAATCCTTCGCCACTAAATGCTAGCCTTTGATGGCGACTCATATCGCCATAGATCATTGGCAGCGACTATGGGTGCAACCAAAGCTTGACTTTGGTGGCTACTTTTGTCGCTACTAAAAATTACATTTTAGTGCAACTTGGTATTGCCACCAAATCTCCATTTGCATCAAAATGCCGCTACTAATTATATTTTCTTTTAGTGGCAGTAGGTTATAATCGCAAAAGCTCGTATTTTCATCACAACACAAGTTTCTCATAAAAGAAAATATGAAATTACAAATATTTGTACAACCCGATAACAATTCTCAAAATAGAATTGTAGTCTTTTTAATGTTAAAAAGGCTACACAGCCAAAAGTAGTCAATGTATATGCATTGCCATTTCACGACACAAACAAAAAAGGAATAGTCTTCAAGACATACTCCAATGTCTTCTACGATAAACAAAAAGACCACAAAAATATTTTCAAACTACTCCTTGAGCAACCTGACTTCCGCGTTCTTGAAGTATATATGTTGTCCTTGCTATTAAAAAATAAAGATGAACATCATTAATATACGCATATGTACAAAAAAGACTGTAAGTTTTAAGAGAAATTAGCCGAAAAGAGCGAGAAGAAGTAAAGCAAAGAACGGTATTTCTGAAAAACTTTTAAAACCCCACAAGCAATAACCTTTTAAAATTTCACAAGCAATAACTTTTTAAAGCATAGAAACATCAACCTTGCCGTCACTATATATATATATATATATATATTAAAATTATTATAAGGATACTTAGTCTAAATTATTATTAAAATTTTCAATCAGTGTGAGATGCAATTGATACTTTGTGAAATTCAGTTATCAAAACCAAAACTAATAATAATAAATCTGAATATAGTGCATGAATTGAATTGAATGCACAGAGTCGTATTACATAATCTATGTCCAAATTGTTGAAAGTAACACGACAACTAAGAACCTACTGAAACCATCTATAATGCACAATCAATCAGCAGTCAATAAAATAACATAATTGAATTCTATGCAGTCAGCCACCTAATAATGGTTTATCCATTCCCTTGATATGGTGAGTAAACACACACTTCAAATGATCAACAAAAAACTACTTCTCCATTGAGCAGAGAGGGACATGTACTAGAGACATATAACAATCCGACCGGTAGTTTTTCATCCTAGAATTCCGTATCCCTAAATAAGACTTTCCGTACTTGCTTTACTGATTTATGACTTACGGGGATGGTTGGTTAGTGATTTGGAAGAGTTGAATTGAAATTGAAATACTTGGTTCTTTAAGGTTAGCCTAAAAGGCCAAGTTTGACTTCGGTCAACATTTTGAGTAAACAACGTCGGAATCACGATTTGAAGGTTCCAATAGGTTCGTATGATGATTTCGGACTTGGGCGTATGTTTGGATGATCCGGGAGCGTTTCGACGCCAAATAGAGAAATATGATTCTTGAAGTTCTATAATTGTGGTTTGGAATGTGTTTTGATGATATCGAGGTCCAAACAGAATTTTGAGATCGAGAATAGTTCCATAATGTCATTTAAGACTTGCACGCAAAAATTGGTAGTATTCTGAATAGTATAAGTACGTTTCGCAGTATTGGAAGTAGATTTAAGAACTTAAAGTTCATAAGTTTGATTCAATTGGTTTTAGGGGGTGATTCTTGGGATTAATGTTGTTTCGGGCATTCCGAAGGTTCGAGCAAGTCCGTTTTATGATTTAGAACTTGTTGGTATGTTTGGAGGGGGCCTCGGGTAACCCGGATGCCATTCGAACGTCGCACGAGGCGAGTCCAAGCTCAAAATGAGCTACTGGTGCACCAGTTCTGGTGCGACCGCACCTGCGGTTAGCCAACTGCAGGTGCGAGACCATAGAAGCGGTCGACCCCTCGCATATGCGGCCTTTGAGCGGATGCCCAGGTTCCACAGATGCACCCCTTTTCCGCAGAAGCGACGCCGTAGGTGCGGGCACCCTTTCACAGGTGTGATCCCTGCCAGCTTTTCCTCCTTCCGCAGATGCGGTCGATGGTTCGCAGAAGAGAGACCGCAGGTGCGGCCCGAACGTCATAGGTACGAAAAAGACTAGAGGTAGTAAGGTGTTTTAAAAACGGGATTTAGGCTTATTCGGGGTCATTCATCACATCCTTGGGCGATTTAGGAGCTTCTAAAGGAGGGATTTCAACTTAGCATTAGAGAGGTAAGTTATTCTTACTTGTTGTGAGTTTAATACTTGGTTTTTGGGTAGATTAACACATAAATATTAGTGAAAATTATGGGTTTAGAGTAAATCTTAGAGTTTCGATAAAAATAGAATTTAACCACGAAATTAGTTATGGAACCTAGTAAAAATCATATATTAATGATCCTTAGATTATGAGTAACAACTTTCCTTAAGAATTTTCAGAATCCGGGCACGTGGGCCCGAGGTTGAACTTTGGGAATCTTGCTTTTGGGGTTGGATAATCACTTTAATAGCTAGAATATAAACTTGTAAGCCTATAATGATTGGTTTTTACACTATTTGAATAGTTTCGAATTGTGCGGCTTGAGAGCATTCTTGAGTTGGAAGTAGGCTCAGAACGAGGTAAGTCTCTTTTCTAACATTGTAAGAGGGAATTGTCCCCATAAGTGAAATGATTATATATGTGCTACTATTTGTGGAGGACTACGTACGCATGAGGTGACAAGAGTCTGTATGTAGCTACTATTGTGCTTAAGTCTTGTTAGTCTAGGACCCAAAGCATGCTATACTTGAATATTTGTAACCTTAATGCTTATAATCTCAAAATAATCCCGTTCCCGAACTTCTATTAATTTATTTATGGCGTACTTTCACGTACGAAATATGGGGTATAACAACTGTGACTTGAATTGCTTAAAATGCCTTGGAATATGAATTGTCAAATGAAATGACAGGAATTTATGTACATTTATATTTATGGAAAAGCTCGTTATTTTCTGCTATTTAGCCTTGATATTCATGCTTAATCACATGCTTAAGTATATGTTTGACCCTAGTAAGTGTCAAGTTGACCCCTCGTCACTACTTCTTCGATGTTAGACTGGATACTTACTGGGTACATATTTTTTATGTACTCATGCTACGCTTCTGTACTTGTACATGTTCTGAGGCAGGTCCATCTGGTTACCAGTTCGGAGTACGCTCTTGATACTGAGGCATAGATTCCACGGTGAGCTGCTTATCCTGATGCCGTTCATCGCGCGTTGGAGTCTTTTCTTTTGTTTATTATGTCTATTCTATTTCAGACAGTAGAGTAGATGTATACTTTTGTTCATTCCACTAGATGCCCAAATGCTTGTGACACTACTTCCTAGCACACACTTTGGTGGACTATTCTTTTGGGGATGTAATTATTAAAACTTGACTCCTTTTATCATTGCAATCTATATTGCCTTCATATATTTTATATGCTTAGTAATTTAAATTAAGATATTATTGGAAAGGTCTTTAATAAAATAAGATGAGATTCACTTGATAAATAGTGTTGGCTTGCCTAACTTCGGGATTGGGCACTATCGCGACCTAGAATAGAATTTGGGTCGTGACAACATGGTATCAGAGCACTAGGTTCACGTAGGTCTCACTAGTAATGGGCAAACCTAATAGAGTCTTGTGGATCGGTAGGGAGACGTCTGTATTTATCTTCGAGAGGCTATGGGGTGTTAGGAAATTACTCTTTATTCATCTTCTATCGTGCAATTGATGGTATACTAAAATTTCATTCTTCTATTCTCTCATAGATGGAGAGGACGCAGACAGCTGACGTTCCGGACCCAGGAGGAGATGCTCCCCATGTTGCTAGAGTCCGAGGCAGAGGTCCAGGGAGGGCACCGACCCGAGGTAGGGGACGAGGGCGTCCCAGAGTTTCCCCAGTTGCACCACCAGCGGGTCCAACAAAGGATCCTATAATTGGGGAGCGGGGTGAGGTGCCCGTAGCAGATCCTGCCCCGATGGATTTCATGACAGCGACGGGCTTCCAGGAGGTCATGGGCCGTATGATGCAGTTCATGGACACTATGACACATGCTGGTTTATTTCCAGCGGACTCGACTATATCTCAGGTAGGAGGGGGAGCACAAACCCCTACTGCCCAGGCCCCAGGCCATGCAGCTGTGGTTATCTTAGACTCTGGGTACACTACCCGCGGGCGGGGCCCAGCCAGTTGCAGCAGTAGCACCTGAGCCCAGACCGATCGCAAAAATTATTAGACAGATGGACTAGACTGTAACCTCCTGTCTTTGGGAGTGAGCATCATGAGGATGCTCAGGATTTCATTGATAGGTGCAGGGACACACTGCACAACATGAGGATACTAGAGTCTGATGGGGTTGACTTCACCACTTTTCAGCTGGAGGGCAGGACACGTAGGTGGTGGCAGTCTTATGTTCTTGGCAGACCAGCGGGTCTCCCCCTATCACTTGGGAGCAGTTCATACAGCTTTTTCTGGACAGGTATATTCCACCCTCCGGGAGGGCAGAGTTGCGATACCGGTTTTAGCAGCTTGAGCAGGGTCAGATGTCAATGACCGACTACGAGGCGAGGTTTTCTGAGTTGTCTCATCATGAACTTATGATACTTCCTACTGACGCAGAGAGAGTGCGTAGGTTTGTAGCAGGGTTTCACTCTGGCATTAGGGCCAACATGGCCTGAGAGGTGGAGATGGGGACTCCTTATCATCTAGTAGTGGAGATCGCTTGCACGATTGAGGGCTACTGTCTGAGGAGTAGAGAGCGGGGACAATAGGATAAAAGGGCTCAGTCTTCTGGGGATTTTAGAGTCACTCCGGCTAGGGGCAGAGGTCTGTTTGGGAGGGGCCAGACCAGTAGGCCCCCTTTCCAGCACCACCCCACCTCCTCGAGGTGCTCCAGTGAGACCTTATTTCAGTGCAATGCCGGAGAGTTCTTATCGCCCACCAGCTATTCAGGGCTCCTCCGGCGGGTATTCTAGTCATCAGGTTCTTCCAGTGCCTATTTCAGTGCCATGCCAGAGAGTTCATACTGTCCCCAGCAATTCAAGGTTCCTTCGGTAGGTATTCCAGCCACCAGGTCCAGTATTCAGGGCAGCAATCTATGATTCCGAGAGGTTGTTATGAGTTTGGGGATCCAGGCCACATGAAGAGGACTTGCCCTAGGCTCCGGGGTAAGGCAGTACAATAGAGTCCTCATCCTATGATAGCAGCACTAGTAGTCTGGCCACCTAGAGGTGGAGGACAGGTGGGTAGGGTTCGTCCTAGAGGTGGAAGCCAGGTAGGGGGAGCTCAGCCAGCTTCTGTCTAGTCAGGTGGAGGCCAGCCAGCCGGTGCTCCAGCAAGATTCTATGCTTTTTCGGCCAGACCAGATGGATTGGCCTCAGATGCCGTTATCATGGGTATTATCTCCGTCTGTGGTAGGGAGGCTTCAGTATTATTTGATCCAGGTTCTATCTATTCATATGTATCATCTCTGTTTGCTAGTTTTCTGGATGTTCCTCATGAGTCTTTGGGCAATCCTATTTATGTGTCCACTCTTGTGGGCGATTCTGTTGTAGTGGACCGGATCTATCAATCCTGTGCGGTCACATTTTGTGGGCCCGAGACCAAAGCAGACCTCTTGTTACTTGATATGACCGACTTTGAGGTCATCCTGGGCATGGACTGGTTATCTCCTTATCATTCCATCCAAGATTTCCATGCCAAGACTGTTACCTTAGCCATGCTTGAGTTGCCAAGATTGGAGTGGAGAGGTTCCTCAGTTAGTGCAGCTAGTCGGGTTATTTCTTTTTTGAAGGCTCGACGAATGGTTGAGAAAGGTTGTTTGGCTTATCTCGCTTATGTGCGGGACACCACCGCAGAGTGTCCGCAATTGATTCAGTTCCAGTCGTCCGAGATTTCTCCGATGTGTTTCCTTCTGACCTCCCAGGCATACCGCCAGAGCGTGATATTGATTTCTGTATTGACTTGGCTCCAGGCACCCAGCCTATATCCATTCCACCGTATCGTATGGATCCGAAAGAATTAAAATAATTGAAAGAACATCTTGAGGAGTTTCTAGCTAAGGGTTTATCAGAGCGAGTGCATCGCCTTGGGGTGCTCCAGTGTTATTTGTGAAGAAGATGGATGGGACTATGCGGATGTGTATTGAGTACCGCCAGTTGAACAAAGTTACCTTCAAGAACAAGTACCCGTTGCCACGCATCGATGATTTGTTTGACCAATTGCAGGGTGCTAGGGTGTTTTCTAAGATTGACTTGAGATCCGGGTACCATCAGCTGAGGATTCGGAACTCAAATGTTCCGAAGACTGCCTTCCGTACTAGATATGGTCATTATGAGTTCCTTGTGATGTCCTTTGGCTTGACTAGTACCCCAACAACATTTATGGATTTGATGAACAGGGTGTTCAGGACTTATATTGATTCCTTTGTCATTGTCTTCATTGACGACATCTTGATCTACTCACGTAGCCTGGGGGAGCACGAGCAGCATTTGAGAGTAGTGCTTCAGACTTTGCGGGAACAAAGGTTGTATGCCAAGTTCTCCAAATGTGAGTTTTGGTTAGATTCTGTGGCATTCTTGGGGCATGTGGTATCCGGAGAGGGTATCAAGGTGGATCCTAAGAAGATTGAGGTAGTTCAGAGTTGGCCACGTCCCACTTTAGCGACCAAGATCATGAGTTTCTTGGGATTGGCAGGTTATTATCGTCGATTTATGGAGGGCTTTTCATCCATTGCAGCCTCTCTGACTAGATTAACCAGAAGGGTGCCCTGTTTCGATGGTCCGGCGAGTGTGAGGCAAGCTTCCAGAAGCTCAAGATAGCTTTGACCACAACACCAGTTCTAGTTTTGCCTTCCGATTCAGGGATGTATACAGTTTATTGCGACGTTGTTGGCTTAGGATGTGTATTGATGCAGGAGGGATGAGTTATTGCATATGATTCACGTCAGCTAAAGATTCATGAGAAGAACTACCCCGTGCACGATTTGGAGTTGGCAGCGATTATTCATGCTCCTAAGATGTGGAGACATTACTTGTATGAAGTGTCTTGTGAGGTTTATACAGACCACCGCAGTCTACAACACTTGTTCAAGCAAAGGTATCTTAATTTGAGGCAGCGTAGGTGGCTTGTGTTACTGAAGGATTATGACATCACCATTCTTTATCATCCAGGCAACGCAAATACTTGTGAGGCTGGACATTTCAGAGCCCAGATGGGTTCTTGCGTGTGTTGTTGCTCAGTCTTCATTATTGCATAGTTTAACATGTGATATACCTTACATTTGATGCGCATTAATGATAGAAATACACTTGTTATGTGCTTAATGGAATTTATTTCATGCGTAGGTGAAGTGGAGATGGAAACGGAGCTAAAAGGATGCAAATACGTCGAAAAATACGTGAAAGGAGACACCCGGGCGATAGCCGGGGGATAGAGCCAAACAACCTGACCATACCTGGCGTTAGCCAGGCGTTAGGGCTGAAACGCCAGCCCTTGCCTGGCGTTAGCCAGGCGT
>MDKJ01352905.1:0-25868 GCA_005239525.1 Nicotiana knightiana | reverse complement strand
TCGTCCCAGACATGCCAGTGAGAGATATCTTGGTCAATGAACCATTCGGAGGCTACCCCCACAAGACTTTCCCCAAAATAAGCCATAAAAAATTCTTCCTTTCCATATTCACCCCTCAGCTGGTTGTAGTACCTTTTCAAGTGGGCGATAGGGTCGCCGTGACCATCATACTTCTCAAATTTTGGGGTCTTGAACCCTGGTGGCAAATGGATGTGAGGGAACATGCATAAATCACTGAAAGATACACTTTTGTGACCACCCAGTCCTTGTATGTTCTTTATGTTCTGTTCAAGACTTTTCATTTTCCTGGCCATCTCATCTGGCTCAACTGTCTTGGCAGGTTTTTCATTTTTCACTGGTGACTCGTATTGAGGAGTCTGGTTGTATGGAGCCGAGACCCTGAAAGCCATATTTGGAGAGTAGTATTGGCCATCATAAGCATGAGATGGTGGCTCGTTGTTTGGCCTCGTCACAGAAAGCGGTGGCGGGATTGTATATACCGGTGCACCAAACATAACAAGAGGGGTGTTCTTGACCAGAGCGGCTGGAGGTCGCACATTAGAGGTACCAGTGGCGGCATGGAAGTTATATTTTGGCACATACCCTGGTGGTAGAATGTCACCGCTCGTTGCACGAAGCGGTGGTTGAGTGGCCAGGGGTACGGTGGAAATTCCTTCTGAGGAACCTTGAGGCGGAGGCTGACTGGAGACCCAAGCCTGATACACATCAGACAATTGTTGTTTCAATCTTCTTACTTCCTCTGACTCTTGCTCAACTGACTGACCATGGGGGTCGTCACTGACCAGCTCAATTTCATCATTGTTAGCCATCGGTACCTTTCCTTTAGATCTGGTGAAGTAATGATGTGTTGCCAGTTTCACCACAAACCAACCACCTTAAGCTTACTATATAAGAGACAACAAACGTGTTAGGTTTAGGCATTTTACATATATGAATCACACGTAATATGCCATGTTCCTAACATTGTCACCATTTCTAACATGCTTTTGGAAGGATTCATGTTTCATCCCGGCTTATAAGGCTGTTGTTTATTGGCGCTCTCAAATTTATTTATTTTTTCTCTCTTTCTCGTCATTTTTTTTAACTTTTCTTTTCACTCGCCCCATTTTGTTCTCTCATTTTAGAGTTATTGAAATATTTTGATCAAACCTTTTGGGGGTTGCCTACGTATCATGTCGTCGCATGAATCAGATCATTACGTAGTTCAGGGACACAATAATTTTTTTTTTAACAAAACAAACATCTTTGGTTCAATTTTGAATTTTTTAAAACAAAATCTTTTTCATTGATTTTCATTTTTTTTTAATACAAGAACCAGAAACAAAAATTACATAAACACGAACATCTAAACAACACCAAACTTGACTCAAAAACAGACTTTTGAAGATAAAAAGCATAACAACAAGACTCAACACACCAAAGACTCTTACAAACTCAATGACAACAAAACAATCAAAATGGACTGCCAAATAAAAGAGACTCTGATCTTTGCGGGAGAATCCAACGGCATCACTGTAGTCAAGGCACTCATTCCTGCAGCTGACCACCAACATCACGATATATCCTCTCTAAATCTGCAAATATGTGACGGGCGACGTTCAATGATACTTCTGCAGATCGCTCTGGCGTCATTCCCTGGAAACTCTTGCAAGCTCGAGAGATATATGTGGCTACCTCGAGGATCTTTCCCTTAATGTGCTGCTGAGCCAAATACAACTCTTGATTTTTCTGACCACGAGTTTCGGCTAGATCTAGTGCATCACGCTCGCACTCCAAGGCCGTATCTCTTTGGCGCCGAATTTCCAGTGACTCCCCCTCCAACTGATTGATCACTTGTTGGTAGTGGTGTTGTTCTATTTCAAACTCGGCGATCTGGCGCTCCTTACTTGATTCAACTCCCTCTAACTGATCCCTTAGGCCCTGGATCAGTGAAGCGTAACTCATGCGCTCATGATCAGGGACTACCCTGAACTGGGCTTCTCTCTCTTCTTGTTGTTGATTTGTTGTGGCTATGCTCTTCTTCTGAATTTGGGCTTTGAGTGCTTGCTTCTCTCGTGCCCACTGATCTTTATCTTTCTCAAAAGCATCATATAGCAGATCCTTGTCTACTTTAACGATGTCGAGCTCTTCTTGCAGTGCTCCGAAGGCGGATTCATAATCTCTTTTCATCTGTTCCATGGCCAGCCCAACTCTATTTTGAATCTCAGCCTCCCACTCTGCGGTGCTCTTCATGACTGTCCCCGGTCTATCTGCGAGAGCATCTTGATTATAAAACCACTCAAGATAAGAAGGATTCATCTCTCCCCGTTCTCAGTCTGCCACCATGGTTCCACGCTCGAGTATCTTAGTGTCATTCCAAACACGTTGAGCATAAGCTTCACGAATGGGATCCTCTGACGTTGCTTCCCAGATAAAGTTTTCCATAGCCTCTACCGAGGGCACTATTTGCTTGTGACCCAACTGACGTAGAACTCTCATGGGAGCATGTGGGTGATAACCCCGAAGCCCCATCAAAATCAGAAATGGATGGCAAGATGACTTATAGATGACATATTCTGCGGTGAACCAAGGATAGTTCCATGTAATCTGATCATCTGTTAAGGAGTGGATATACTCCCTCCAATCTTGGACACTTTCTGGAAAACTGCGAACCTCCAACTCACTTTTTAATCTTGCATTATACTGGCGAACATGATTACCCCAACAAGTACGGTGGTCTACCTGATAAGGACGACGGAAAAGATGATCCATGAACCACATCTGGAGCAGGAGGTTGCAACCTTCAAAGAAACCTTTTCCTTCCCAGCACTTGGCCGAGGCCCGAAAGATATCTGCTAACACCATAGGAAGAATGGAGGAATCTTTTCTTTTCATCATGGTTGTGACTATCCCAGATAACCGAATGTTGATCTTCCGATCCTCTCTTGGGAAGACCATGCACCCCAAGAAAGCTACAATGAATGCTTTCCGTCCGTGTTCTCGCCATATGTGTTGGTTCTGTTTGTCAACCAGCTCCGTCCCATATTCTGAAAACCTCTGTTCATGTCCGTACCTGTCATACAAGAAATCTAGGCGGACCTGCCCCTGGGCCACATGTGCTATCTCGGTGTGGCTGATCCACATCTGCTCAAGGAACTTGGTAGCAGTGACATCCCTAGGAGCTAAAAGTCTCTTTTTGTTCGACTCTTTTTCCCCAGATCTGTATATTCAGCGAATTCTTCCAAAGTAGGAGTCATTTCAAACCCATTAAGACGAAACACATTTTTCTTCGGGTCCCAGAAATAAACCAAAGCCTCGATGAGTTCTCGTTTAGGCTCGATCTCCATGATGTTTACCAAGTTTTTCAAATAATCCTTGATCTTTCCTTGTTCAAACCCATCCATGTTGTTCCACCATCGCTTCAATAACCTAGGCACTTTGTCGACACTCTTAAACTACGAGTGCTCTTCATCTGAATCCATATCGTACCTGATAATAAAAATATGGGGTCAAGTCCTAATCTAAACTCGAAGAAATGACACTAAGTAGACCTTTAGAATAGAAAAACTTCTTAGGGGGGAAAGCTAAAAAAACGGTCAGACATGGACAAAATGATAAAAGGTGACAAGATGGTTATTTTTATGAAGACGGCTCTTCAGTACCTCTAAGAAAAGTATTAAGGCTGTCTTGGTAAAAATATCCTGACACATGGATAAGCGGGTAAAATAATTTTTTTTTATTTTTTTTTATTATTATTTTTTGTTACGAAAAACACTCATTTGATACTTTACAAAAAAAGTTATAAGGTTGACTGGGAAAAAATGGCCAAAGACAAAGGACGACACGACAAAAACAAAATGGCTATTTTTACGAAAATAGCCCTTAGACACTTCCGAGAAAGGTTCAAAAGTTGTTCCGGCAAAATGGTCAAAAATAAAGACGAAATGGTAAAAGGTGTTAAAACGAGCACAATAACCATTTTGTACAGACATAGCCCTTCGGCTCTTCCGAGGAAGATTCTAAAGCTATTTCGAAAAAAATGGTTTTACATAAGGGCAAAATGGAAAACTATTAGCTATATTTGCAAAAAGAGCCTTTGACAATTCCAAAGAAGGTTTTGAGGTTGTATTGAGAAACATGATCTCACACAAAAGCAACGAAAAAGACAAAAAACAGTAAAACTATCAATTTATTATTAAAAAAAAAAGAAACTGAAAAATATTGTGGACACACTAATCTCTAAAACTCTTGCAAAAATGGAGTTGAACCCGATGAAGGTTGCTTACGTACCCCACTGGAATTGTGAGAATCGAACCTGCGTAGTTCGAACCAAAACTTGACATTTTTTATATATTTTTTTAAAAATTTTTTATTTAGTGAAAACAAATCATTTGTACAAAACTAGGAGAATGATTTAATTTTTTTCAAATTCCGCTCAACTAATTTCTAAAGCCGGTCAACAAATGCAAGCAAGCCTTCCAAATGATGTAGCAAGTAGCACATATGTTAACATGGTGGTCTCAACACGGATACCTGCCTTATACGAACCCAGCCCCTGCGCCGAGTTTCGCTAAGTCAAATGCACATGATGCAACAAAATGATCGTACTAGGGATAACCAGGCATGTGGCTTGTTTTTCTAGGTTTTTAAAAATCATGGGGGATGAGGTGTATCTAGACTGGCCATAAAACGAGCGGACAACTCGAGTTGGGAAGGAGTAGCGTACCGGGGGCAATACTTCTCCGGCTTAACTACTGGACCCTCCCCGTTCTTAAATATGGGTGACTAATAATCCTTCATCGGGAGCCCAGACCCACCAACTTTATCTCAAAAAATAATGGGGCGCGTATCCGCGATTTTCGAGGTTGTATTCAGAAGACTCAGAGGGAGTGCGCAAGAAGACAATTTATATACAGTTCAACAACATCAAAGCGGTAAAGAGCAGGCAAGTAGCATGCCCAAGTAAATCACAGTTATATACAAAATTTAAAAAGCCAAATAAAGTTAATGTACTTGAATTCTTGAATATCCCCAGCAGAGTCGCCAGAGCTGTCACACCTCCCCCCTCCCCCCCTCCCCAAAAAAAAAGATATATGTGTATGGAACTATGGATGAGGGTTAAAAGAGTTTTTCCAATTATTGTGACAAATTTGAGTAGGGATTCCTTTATGTACAGAGTCGCCACTTGGAATTTATTTCTTCGGTGTTCCAAGTCACCTTTTATTTGAATCCCTAGTCAAAGGATAGTTTGACTCTATTATTATTGGTCTGCGAAAGCGAAGTCCGAGTAAGGAATTCTGTTGACCGGGGAGAAGGTGTAAGGCATTCCCCGAGTCCCGTGGTTCTAGCACGGTCGCTTTATTGACTATATTTGGCTTATAAATTAATTTTAAATAAACTTTGTTTCATTTGGGATTTCATGTTTTGCCTATGTCCATTTTTATTGTTGATGACTTCATTAATCTCAAACTAGGACGAGTATTCCCGACCCTAGCTTACACTAACCAAGACGAGTATCCTCGGCCTTAGCTCGTGTGTCGCACCTAAGAGCCTACTCGAAGTTAATTAAATTAAAATTTTATTTATTTTGAAAGAAATGAAACAAGATATGCCCTCAAGACTTTGCCATTTTTTTTACTTCTTTATTCCGATGCGAGTATTCCCGACATCGGTTAAGACGAAAGTAATTATTTTTGTTTTAAAAAAAATATTTATAAATAAATGATCTTATTGAATTTATTTAATGGCTAAAAAATTTGATCAATATTTGAAGAAACAATAATTTTTCGCTTCATGTTTAAAACTTGACTAGACTATTACCATTGTTATCCTAAAAAAGAATTTATTAACTTCAAAAAAAGGAAACTACGTTATGGAATTAATCAAAGAACAATATTTTTTTTTTATATTTGTAGATTGATGGTTCATTTTCTAACTTGAGAAAATTATATACAAATTCAAAATGAGTGATGTATGGCTAATTGGAACAACTTTGCGATAATCATGATTACTAATTTACAAGATGAGGTTAGTGCGGGGAACTTATTAATTTACATTGTTTAAAATTAAAAAAAATTTGGACTTGTGGGGTTATTAAAATGAGGCAGCAGCCCACCATTGGGCTTATGGAGTCAATGGGCTCATGTCCAACCCAAATTGCTCATCACATTGATGTCCATATTAAAATTATTTTTCATAAAAGAAACTCACATACTAAATTATTATCTATGTTCTTTCATCTCCTTAATCAACTTAATTCTCAAGGACTAACATAATATTTCTACTCATTTACACCAACATGGCATTAATCAGATTGCAAACTCATTAGTAACGTAAACACCTTAAGCATTTGAATCCACTTTCATAATTACAAATCGCAACTAATTATAAAAACTATAAAAAAAAATGGTAATACTCTAATGCTAAATAGAAGAACCATATTATAACATTATGTTGACTGTAATTTAAAGCATCAGAACATTTGAAGCTAGAAGTCTTTCCCAATTATTTATACATGAACCTTAAAAGTAACCCACATAAAAGATCCAAAACTAAACAAATATGGTTAAAAATGAGGTCTTTATCTTTTCCTTAAACTAAACTTAACAAAATGCAATTTCAATCTTATATATAAAGAAGAAAACGATAATTGAACTAATTTCTAACATATTTACATAATGATAACAGTAATATAACATTCGTCTAAAAACAAAATCAAATCTAACATGTTCCAGCAACCAAATCGGGATCAAATCCTTCTTATTATCATCAAGAATCTGCAATATAAGAATTTGAAAGTTACCTGGTTTGCAAAATGATAAAATACAGCAGTGCAGCAACAGAAATTCAGCAGCAAATACAGTGGAAACAGCAGAAACTCAAGTGTTAAGACAACCCAGAAAACTCAACAAAGATGCTTAAAACTAGTAGCTATCAACTTCACACATTGCCTAATGGATATTTCTATTTTTGTGAGAGTTTTTGCACTCAAATAGTACTCACCAAAATCTGAAATTTCAGCTTGCTATATAAATATTAAGCTGCTGATTTTACTCTCAAAGTTTGTGTTTTTAGTGTGTAAGAAGTTCAGCAATTGTGTGGTAGATTGTGTGTGTCTTTGTGTGAAAGAGTGACCTATTTAAGTAGGAAAAATAAGTCCTTTTGGACAGATTTTGGTTCACCAAAAATCTGTCCAAAAGGACTAACTTTTGTGTGCCAAAACAGTCCATTTTTCACCAAATAGTGACACAAAGCAGAGTAGTTGTGTTTCCAGCATGCTTAAACAGCAAAATACCCAACAACCGTGTACTTTAAACTCAATTATTCAACTTTTATCTACACATGACTGAAATTCAACTTCTACATTCAAACTCCAACCAAATATGAACTAGCATAGTAGAAACAAGACTCAAAATGTAATCGAACTAAGTATTCAAACTAGATTAGGCTGAACTCTATTTGTTCATACTAACATGGAACAACAACTACATTTCACAAGGTAATGCTCGAAACAAAAATTAAATGAACATCGGTAAACTATCACGATTAATAATAACTAAACAATTGATTAACTAAGTAAACGATTTAACTAATACACTAAAAATTATATTTGATCAATAATAGACCAACAAACAACTGAACTGAATATAGATAACTAGTTAAATAATCCTAACTTAAAACTCTAATTAACAACAAACAACCAAAACAGAAAAATCAAAAATCAGAAAACTAGCCTAATAATAATAATAATAATAAAATCAGATTTTAAGTGAAAGGATGACGATTATACCTAACGAACATTCTTGAAGCTGTTTGAGCCACGAGGAGATGCTGGAAATGCCAAGAGGCGGCTGCCCGACTCCAAAACGCACGTTTCGTTCGGGCAGATGCTAAAACAAAAGGGTTTCAACGTCTTGCCAAAGAGAAACGAAGGTCTTTGAGTAGAAAAATAGCAAACTAAAAATAAAAATAAGAGGTTCAAGGCACTTGGTGGTTGGCAGATGGAACTAGAGGTGGAGGCCCACAGTGGTGAGGTTTTTTGAGTTGGAGATATGGAGAGAGGGAGAGAAGAGGAAGATATGGTTCCGTTTTGGTGCATTTTGGATGACGGGCGGCGGAAGCTGTGATGGCGGCGCAACTAGGGTTTGATTTTGTTAATTTTTGATGGGGATTCGGGGGATTTGGGTTGTGGATATAGAAATAGGGTGAAGAGAGGAAGAGAATGGTGTAATTTGGGGGCGGTTTGGACATCGGCCGCTGGCGGTGGCGATTTCTGGCCGCCGTCGCCGCCCTGAAGGGTTTGGGCGGCAGAGATAGGGAGAAGGAGAAGAGAGAGTGAAGAGAGAAGGAGAAGAGGATAAGTAAAGGGGGGAAATGGGGCAAAAATTTGGGTATTAGAGGGCTTAAATACGTAAGATAAGGGTGATTTATGGCCATTGGATCCAATTAAGATGGGTGGCTGAGATTGGATCTTACTTTCACTTAATGAAACGATGTAGTTTTGAGGCGATACTACGTCGTTTTGAACTCTTTCTTGGCCAGCCACTTAATTGGCATTAAATTTACACTCTTAGCCACCTAACTATTTCGATTTTAACCATTTTCCTTTAATCCTATCTTATTAAACTATAATCTAATTAACCTAAATACCAACTAATAAAATAAACCTAATAAAACTCATTAGCTAACAATTGAATTAATTATATGAGAAATAAATTTGATTAACTTATCAAATAATTAGTCAATTAAAGAGCACACACAAAAAGAAAAGTATAGAAGATTGTTTTTGGTATTTTTATGACAAGAAATTCAATTAAAAGTGCAAAAAATATAAGGAAAATAATGATTGAAGGAAAACTGACACTAACAACTTTAGGAGCATGTAAATGGTGCAAAAATTAGGTATTCACACTGATGGCCCGAGCCAAAAATCCGGTCGAGGCCATTAGACCCTCCGATCTGGAGACCCTGCCTCGAGGAGAGCAAACCTCAAAGGAAGTAAAAGGAAAAGCTCCCGAATCACCCGAGGTTATGGTTATTCCTTGGCCTTCGATGAGCACACCAAAGAAAATGGATTCCGAGATCCCCATGACTGAACAGAGCACCTCGGGCAATCTGCTGGGGTCCGTGATAATGGTTCATTCGCCATCATTGTGGGCTTACTCCGAGGAAGCCATAAGGGATGCTCGGGCCTTGAGAATGCCTGACTTGGGCGGATTCCCTAATGAAGATGATCCTTTCCAGGATTGTTTTACTGGGGTCGATGATGCCGACCTCATCGATGCGTCTTCCATCTTTGAATAGGCTCATCTTCTCTAAGGTAAGCTTTGACTTCTTAAACTTACAATTTCCTTTTTCCCGCCTTACTTTAACTGACAGCTCCTTTTCTTTGTAGGTTTTTTCTAAGTTCAAGGCCGATCAGAGCCAGTGCGAAGCTGATCTGAATAAGTCTTTGGGTGAAAGGAAGACCCTGAGGCTCCTTTGTGATCAAAAGAAGGAGGAGCTCGAAGTCTTCGGGCAGAGTTGAACAAGGATCGAGAATATGAGATCGATCTGGAAAAGCAGGTAACTATAGTTTTGAAAGAGTACGGCCTTCTCGTCATGACTGTGGAAGCTAATACTTTGATGTCTCAGTTGCAGCAGAAGGTGGAGATGATGAGGCAGCTTCAAGCCGAGGTTGATCGGGTTAATGCGAGTGCAACCAATGGAAGGAAAAGATGAACCGCCTTGCTGCGGGTAAGGAAACTGCACAAACCAAACTGGCAGCAGCCGAGGCTCAGCTTAGGAATGCCAAAGAGAGCAGTTCAGCCTAGGCCGAAATGATTTCCGAGCTCGAGGCCAAACTTGTCAAAACCTAAGCTGAGGTTGTTGAAACCAGGGCCGAGGTCAAGAAGACTCAGATTACGGTTGATAAAACTGTTGCCGTGTATTTGAGAGACATCGAAGCTGCTCAAAGGAGGATGAGGGAAGTTGTCGACAAAGAAAAGTAAAGCAATGACTTGGCCAGGTGCCAATCTCGGAGAGAGACCCTCGAGGAGATTCACGCTAGAGGCTTTGACCTCACTAAAGAGATTGCCAAGCAAAGGCAGATGAAGTCGATGCCAGGTTTCTTATCTCCTCCTCCGATGATGATGACGATGGTGAAGGCAACCAAGGCGGGTCCGATAATGAAGAGGGGCCCGAAGCAGAACCCATTCCCAATGAAGAAGCTTCCCCCAAGGGAGAAGTCGTTCCTAAAGAAAAATTTTCTCCCGAAGGAGGAGCTGCTCCCCAGGTGTAGATAGGGATTTTTTGTTTCCCTTTTGTATTTTTTATTTTGTTGAACCTTTGTACATATCACTTTTTTAATATAAAAGAAGAAAATTCTTTGAATTCCTTCAATATTTCTTGCTTTACGATTTTTTCGCAATAATTTCATTCTTTGAATGGTGTATTCGAGGTGCTGTCTCGGATGGTTTCTTTGAATTTGTCGTGGTTGAGTTATAATAAGGTTCAAACCTTCGGGTCATATACCCTTTGTATCGAATGACAGGTCTTCACGCCATGATCAAAATGTTTGTTTGGGCTCAGGGTAATCGAACCCTTGGGTTCGGATGGGGTGAGAACGAAGTCTCGAACCCTTAGTGTATCGGCCTTAGGCTCTTTTTTAGGTCGGGACGTTATGGCCTCGAAGAGATGGCTATTTATTACCCTTTTTCGGCTAAAAAGACTTAGTCAAAAAATTGTATGTTTGTGCCTTGGCACGCATCTTTTGCCCATTGGGTCTTTTCGAGGGTTTAGTCTCGATCGGAACCCCTTTTGTTTGTAATTCGTTAGCACAAGTTTGTGTGTAAGTAGTTTTGAGACCTCTTGAGGTTTTATCAAGGGCTGATTTTATCGAAGCCCTTTGATTATTTTGCCGAGGGTAGCCTTTATTTAACCATTTATTTTCGAAGTATTTGAAAGCCTTTAGTTCATAGCAGAAGTCAGACGTCTCCGAACCACATTAGTTCGAACGTAGCCTTTTCATATAACTGTAGTCTTTAATATGGTTGTAGCCTTCGGGCATGTCTCTTTGACTTGTTTCCTGATAGCATTTCGAGCTTGCTCGAAATATTAGTCCCCCAATGTGATGGCCTTGGCCTTTACATCGAGGGATGCCTCTTTGAGATCTTACGAGTTCGAGTTTATATAATCTGAATGTGTTGACTGCCGATGACAGTCCCTGAGTAGCCGAGGTGTACTTGTGTTTTGGCTCTTGAGAATTTTCTCATATAGAATCATCAGTATGGAGCTTCGTATAGTAGCAAATTTCTTCAAGACACAAAGTGTTTAATATAGAAAGGATGCTTCTTTAAATAACTAATACATGCGTACATGTTTTGCCGTCGGGGCTCAGTTATTCTATATGGACACGGTTCCTTTGAACGTTTGGCCCATTACAAAGTTTTCCTATCGAGACCCTCTTAGGCGTGAAGTATTTTTCTTGAAATGTTAGTCCCCGAGGGTGATGCCCCTCAGTATTCGAGGTTGATTGAAGAATCCTTGGATACTGTTTAATTCCCCTTAGGTAGCACATAGTTGTTACCTCGTTAAGAACCTCGCTAGAAAAACCCATTTAGGATAAAACCCGATCTAAGGAAAAAATAGTGCAACACATGCTTTAAAACCTAAGGTCTTCGCGTAGAAGGGTGTCCCGACGTCTTCGATTGAACACCTGCAATGAGTTAGTCTCGAATACAAATGTAAAAAGGAGAAAATCATACCTTAGAAATAATATCATTTGAGCAGTGATACGTTCCAATTGTTTGGCAATTGTTCGCCTTCCATTGTGCTAAGTTTGTAATATCATTTTCCGACGACTCCGATGACTCGATATGGTCCTTCCCAATTTGGGCTTAGTTTCCCTTCATTCGGATCTCAAGTATTGAGGGTGACTTCCCTTAGAACTAAGTCCCCAACTCCGAAGTGACGAAGGTTGGCTCTCCTGTTATAATACCTCTCGATCCTTTGCTTTTATGTGGCCATTCAAACAAGCACAACTTCTCATTTTTCATCCAATAGCTCGAGGCTAGTGTTCATAGCCTCATGATTTGATTCCTCGGTTGCATGCTGAAACCTGGCGCTAGGTTCCCCGACCTCGACTGGAATTAGTGCTTCGGAACCATACACCAAGGAGAACGGAGTTTCTCCCGTGCTGGACTTTGATGTCGTTTGATATTCCCAAAGGACCTCGGGTAAAACCTCTCTCCATTTCCCCTTAGTGTCGCTCAACCTTTCCTTAAAGTTTTGAATAATAGTCTTGTTGTGGACTCGGCCCTGCTGTTCGTGCTTGGGTGATATGGCGTCGATAAGATCCTCTTTATTTTGTGTTCTTCGGGGAACTTTGTCACCTTGCTGCCGATGAATTGCTTCCCGTTATCACATACGATTTCAGTGGGTATCCCGAAACCAACACACGGTGTGATCCCATATGAAGTTTATGACTTCTTTTTCTCTTACTATCTCAAAGGCATGCGCTTCTACCCATTTGGAAAAGTAGTCAGTCATAAACAAAATGAATTTAGCTTTACTTGGCGTCGTTGGCAGGGGGCCGACGATATCCATCCCAGATTTCATGAATGGCCACGGGGATAGAACTGAATGGATCATCGGTGCAAAACTTTGGTATTCGTCGCATTTTTGAACAAACTCCTTAGTGTCTTTCTCCATGCTATCCCAGTAATACCCATCTCTAATAATTTTGCGAATTAAAGAGTCAGCGCCTGAGTGGTTCCCACAAGTGCCTTCGTGGATTTCTCGTAAAACATAATCGGTGTCCCCTGGTCCTAAGCATACCTCTGATGGTCCATCTAAGGTCCTCCTATACAACGTTCTGTTCTCATGTAAAGTGAATCGGGCTGCTTTAGCTCGTAGGGTTCTCGACTCTTTAGGGTCCGAAGGGAGCTTTTCGTGCTTCAAATACTCAACATATTTATTCCTCCAATCCCTAGTCAAACTTGTAGACTTTATCTCAGCATGACCTTCCTCGACCACAGATCTCAAAAACTGGACAACAGTCCCCGGGACAACATCATCTTCTTCGACAGATGAACCCAAATTTGCAAGCGCGTCGGCCTCACTATTTTGGTCCCGAGGTATATGGTCCAACGTCCACTCCTTGAAGCGGTGCAATGTCACCTGTAACTTGTCTAAGTACCTTTGCATTCTATCTTCTCGAACGTCAAAGCTTTTGTTTACTTGATTCACCACCAACAAAGAGTCACAATTGGCCTCGATGACCTTTGCTTCCAGGCTTTTGGGTAATTTGAGACATGCAATCATGGCCTCGTACTCGGCATCATTGCTAGTTAACCTAGAAGTTTTGATAGATTGTCTAATAGTGCTACCCATAGGTGGTCTGAAAACAATGCCGAGCCTGGACCCTTTCACGTTCAAGGCACCGTCTGTGAAGAGGGTCCATACCCCTGATGATGTACCCGACTTTAGTAGAAGTTCCTTTTCTACTTCGGGTACGAGGGTAGGTGTGAAGTCAGCCACGAAGTCTGCTAGAATTTGAGTCTTGAAGACCATTCAGGGTTGATATTCAATATCGTACCCACCGAGTTCGATGGCCCATTTCGCCAATCGGCCCGACAACTCGGGCTTGTGAAAAACATTACGAAGTGGATAAATAGTTAACACACATATGGGGTGACATTGGAAATATGGCTTCATTTTTCTAGATGCACTTATTAATGCAAGTGCTAATTCTCTAAATGCGGATACCTGGTTTCAGCATCTCCTAAGGTTCGACTTACATAATAAATAGGAAATTGTGTACCTTGATCTTCTCAAACTAGCACGCCACTTACCGCTACCTCATACATAGCTAAGTATAAGTATAGTACCTCATACGCGTTCGGAGTGTGAAGTAGAGGTAAGCTCGATAGGTATCGCTTTAATTCCTCCAATGCTTGCTGAAATTCCGGAGTCCATGAGAAATCATTCTTCTTTTTGAGCAAGGAGAAGAACCTGTGACTCCGATCTGACGACCTAGAGATAAATCGGCCCAAAGCTGTTATCCGTCCGGTTAGCCATTGTATGACTTTCACACTGTTCACGACGGTGATCTCTTCGATGGCTTTAGTTTTGTCGGGGTTGATCTCGATCCCCCTATTTGACACCATTAAACCCAAGAACTTGCCCGAGCCGACTCCGAAAGCGCATTTCTCGGGGTTGAGTTTCATATCGTATTTTCTCAAAACCTCAAAAGTTGCCTGTAAATGAGTCAAATGGTCCTCTGTGCAGGAACTTAACTAGCATATCGTCAATGTAAACTTCCATTGATTTACCTATCTATTATTCGAACATTTTATTAACTAGGTGTTGGTATGTAGCTCCCGCATTTTTTAGCCCGAAGGGCATTACATTGTAACAATATGTTACATATTTGGTGATAAATGAGGTCTTTTCCTGGTCCTCCGGGTTCATTTGAATTTTATTATACCCGGAGCAGGCATAGAGAAAGGTAAGGATCTCGTGGCCTTCCATGGCGTCGGTCATACGATTGATGTTAGGCAATGGAAAAGAGTCTTTAGGGCATGCCTTGTTCAAATCCTTGTAATCTACACACATTCTAAGTTTGTTTCCTTTTTTAGGAACTACGACCACATTAGCTAACCATTCAGGGTATTTCACTTCCCTAATGGACCCTATTTTGAGAAGTATAGTTACCTCGTCCTTTATGAATGTATGCTTTACCTCGGACTGGGACCTTCTCTTTTGCTTTACCGGTTTAAACATGGGGTCGAGACTTAGCCGATGTATTGTTATCTCCGGTGGAATCCTTATCATGTATAAATGGGACCAAGCAAAGCAATCTATGTTATTGATAAGGAATTGAATAAGTCTTTTCCTAAGTTTGGGGCTTAATCCCGTTCCCAATTATACCTTCCGTTCGGGAAGATGCTCGATCAATATCACCTGCTCCAGCTCCTCAACCGTTGACTCTATTGTATCTGATTCCTTGGGAACGATGAAGCTCGAGGAGTAAGGAAATCCTCTTCCTCATCCTTGATTACCTGTTCCTCGGGCTCGATCGGGGCTAGGGACGGTGATTGCTATTTAGACAATTGCTTGTCTTTGATGCTCAATTTTTCTGAAGTCGGAGGTGCTGGTGTCAAATCATGAACTGCAAAGATTTCTTTTATTGCGTGTTGCTCCCTGTAAACTATTTTCACACCATCCTTTGTTGGAAACTTCATAATTTGTTGAAGGGTCGATGGTACCGCCCTCATGTTATGAATCCACGGCCTCCCGAGCAGTGTATTGTACCTCATGTCACCTTCGATGACATGAAATTTTGTGTCCTGGATGGTCCCGGCTACGTTCACTGGCAGGATTATCTCTCTCTTTTTTATTTCACTAGCCATGTTGAATCCGTTTAAGACTCGAGGTACAGGTACAATTTGATCTAGAAGTCCGAGCTGCTCTACAACCTTCGACCTGATTATGTTTGCCGAGCTACCTGGATCCACAAGAACACGTTTAACTTGAATTTTATTTAGCAAAATAGAAATTACCAGGGCATCATCGTGTGGCTGAGAGAGGCCTTCTGAATCCTCGTCATTGAATATAAGGATGCCTTTGGGCATGTAATCTCGGGTCCGTTTCTCTCTTGTAATCGACACTTTGGTGTATTTGAAAACAGGTCCATGTAGGATGTCGACTCCACCAACGATCATGTGGATGATATGCTGAGGTTCCTCTTTCTCATTCTTTCTATTGGCGTCTCTTTCTTTGAAGTGATTTTTGGCCCTGTCACTGAGGAATTCTCGAAGGTGATCTTCGTTGAAAAAATTGAGCTACCTCTTCTCTCAACTGTCTGCAGTCCTCGGTCCTATGGCCATGTGTACCATGATACTTATACATCAAGTTAGGGTTACTTTGAGAAGGATCAGTTTGTATAGGTCTGGGCCACCTAGTGTCTTTAATCCTTCCAATGGCCGAAATCATACCCGAGGAATCGATACTGAAGTTATACTCCGATAATTGAGGTGCTTCTGCGGGATTGGTGTACTTGTCAAATCCATTCTTACTATTATGTGGTGCCTTCCTAAGATTCCTTGGAAGGGCGACGTAAGCTAAGCAACTGGTGTCAGCAGTTGTTGTCCGCAAATTGAGGTCCCCTCCGTATGCTAGACAAGATTGTCAATGTCGTACGGGAAAACCAATGTCAAGAACAATTGAGAGAACAGTAATGAGAATTGAAAGAAAGCTTGATTGCATTAATGAAAGATATTGCAAAACAAGTATTGTTCCCCTCTCACAAGTATTGTCCTCTGCATCACAACCCTGCCATTTCACCAAAAACTCATGATGATCCTTCCTTGAGGCGTGAATCACCCGATCATCAAGTATGGCTTCAGCACGCCTTTATCCGGCTGAATTGGGGCCTCGAATACTGGGTATTTTGAGTTGGCTCCATGAAGGGTTCTCCGTGTCTTCCCGAAAAGGTTTCAGAAGGCTGACATGGAAGACGGGATGGATATTCCACCAAGCTGGGGTATCCACCCGGTATGCAACTTTCCCAATGCGCCTTTCAATGGACAATGGTCCAATGTATTTTTGCAATAGACGAGGGTCATGGACCCCTGCAAACAAGTACCACTTTGAAATTTGACCATCACTTTGTCTCCTACTTGGTATTCAACAAAGCAACGATTTTGATCAGCATGCCTCTTCATCCGCTTTTGGGCTTTGACCAGATTGCTCCGCACTATCTCCATATTTTGCTTCCATTCTTTTGATAAGCTAGCAAATTGAGGAGATTTTGGCATGTTTGGTGCATTCACAGTGTGTGGGAGTAGCGGCTGATTCCCGGTAACAATTTCAAAAGCGCTTTTGTTTGTACTAGAGCTCTTTTGTAAATTGAAACACAGTTGAGTAGCATCCAGAAGCTTCACCCAATTCTTCTGCGATCTGGTAACAAAGTGGCGGAGATATTCCTCCAACATACCATTGAACTGCTCCGTCTGGCCATCGGATTGCGGATGAAAACTTGAGTTATGACTCAATTTTGACCCGAGGCACTTAAATAGTTGGGTTCAAAAGTTGCTAGTGAAGCGCGAATCGTGGTCACTAACGATGTCTTTGGGCAGGCCCCAATATTTGACGACATGAGAGAAGAAGATTCGAGTTGTATCTTCTGCTTATATATATTGTGGTGCTGCAATAAAGGTGGCATACTTGGAAAACTAATCCACCACAACCAACATTGTTGTACGATCTTCGACCTTGGGCAATCCGGTGATGAAATCCAGAGACACGCTTTCCCAAGGTATCTTTGGGACAACTAGTGGTTCCAAGAGTCCCACTTATGTCAAGCGCTCGGACTTGTCCTTCTGGCATACTAGACAAGTCCTCACATACTGAGCGACGTCATCGGCCGTTTGAGGCTAATAATATGCACGACGAAGAAATCCCATGGTGCGTTCTTCATCGGGATGGCCGGCCCACAGAGTGTCGTGACATTCCGCCAGAAGAGTCCTTCTCAGATATCCTCCTTTAGGAACATAAAGTCGGTTCCCTTTTACCTTCAGGAAACCATCCTCCATGTAGAACTGGCGAGTTTTGCCCTGTCCTACTAGATCAACCAAATATTATGCAGTAGGATCCTTGATTAGTAGATCCTGTATCTGGTCTTTTATGATGGTAGCTACTTCAATCCCTCTTAGAGTGGTGAGTAGGCACACTGATGCTAGGTTCTCTCTCCGATTGAGCGCATCAGCAACATGATTAGTCTTCCCACTTCTGTACTCCAGGTTGAAGTGAAATTCTGCTAGGAGTTCCTGCCACCGGGCCTGTCGGCCATTCAGCTTCGGCTGGGTCATGAAATGACTAACGGCTGTGTTGTCTGTCTTGAACACGAACGAGGATCCCAGAACATAATGCCTCCAAAGGCGGAAGTAATGAACGATAGCCAATAATTCTTTCTCGTGGGTGGCATAGCGTCGCTCTGCATCCTTCAGCTTCCGGCTCTCGTATGCTACGGGATGCCCGTCTTGTAGTAAGACTCCGCCAAGAGCATATTCATAAGCATCTGTTTGTACCTCGAATGGCTTAGCCTAATCAGGGAGGGCCAAGACGGGGCTGCTAGACACAGTCGCTTTTAATGCGTTGAAGGCCTCCGCTCGCCTGGGTCCCCAATCCATGGGCGTGACCTTCTTGAGGAGTTCTATCAATGGCACTTCAATAAGGGAGTGATTCTTCATAAATCGCCGATAGAAATTGCATAGGCCAAGGAACGCACTTAAGGCGTGGATATCCATGGGCGGCGGCCAATCTGTGATAGCTTGGATCTTTTGCTGGTCCATCTTGATTCGCCCTTCCTCAATGACATGTCCGAGGAAGTCGATCATTTTTTTAGAAAAGGAGAACTCGGATAGCTTTGCATATAGTTCATGCTCCCGCAATCGGGATAGGACCTTCCCAAGTGGTCTAGGTGTTCTTCTAGGGTTTGGTTGTAAACCACAATGTCATCCAAATAGACCACCACGAATTCGTCAATGTACTCTCGGAAGACCTGGTTCATCAGGATGAAAAATGTGGCCGGGGCGTTAGTCAAGCCGAACGGCATAACCAAGAAGTTGAACAACCCATATCTTGTCACACAGGTCGTCTTGTGTTCATCACCCTCAGCAATTCAAACTTTCCAATACCCTATCTTCATGTCAATTTTTGTAAACACCGTCGCACCCCCCAATCTATCGAACAAGTCTGCCATGAGCGGAATAGGATACTTGTTCTTCACAGTTATTTTGTTTAGTGCCCGATAATCCACACAGAGTCGTAGAATACCATTATATTTCTTTTGAAAGAGCAAAGGGGACCCATATGGGAACTTGGAGGGTACAATTATCCTTGTGTCTAGCATCTCCGTCAACTGTGTACAAAGCTCGGTGAGTTCGGGTTGTGACATTCTATAAGGCGCCCGATCAGGTGGCATCACACCTGGCACCAACTCATTCTCATGGTCTATAGTGTGCCTAGGCGAGAGTCACTTTGGCATCTCCTGTGGCATAACGTCTTCAAACTCCAGTAGTAGCTCCTTTACGGGTGTAGGAATGGGACTCGATGAGCGTTCTACCTCTTCAATGCATAGGATAAACGTAGGTTCATGTCTTTGACTCACTTCTTCAGCTGCAAGGCCGAGATATTCTTAGCGGCCATCTTCAGGGGCATGCATCGGATAATGCAGGGCTTGGCCCCGTTTGCTTCCATCATCAAAAGCATGTCTACATATGGTACGGCATGGTGTTGGTTTTCCTCAATAATTCCAGCCCAACTATCAACTCGAAGTCATCTATGATCACCACGCGCAAGTTGAATTTTCCTTCATAAGGACCCAGCTTCACTAGTACTTCTTTGGCTATTCCACCTACTGGCTGTGGAGGTGAGTTGATAGCCTTGACATGACCTCTTCCCTATCCTATAACTATACCAAGACGCTCCACCTGAATTGAGGCCAAGCAGTTGTAGGGTAGCATCCGTATATATCATCGCTCGAATGGGTTTGCCGTTCACCTTCAGTTCAACGAACATCAAGGTCCTCTCTTGTTTAAGAGCAGTCCTTTCATTCGTCTTCTTTTTCCCTTTCTTTGCTATTGGGAAGGGGTCCTTCTTCTAACGGATACCAGCACTGGTTCCTGCTAATGCCTCAGAAATAGAACCAACAATTGCATTGAAGGTACCTACTGGTTCGGTCTGCTCCGCATCATCTGCTTCATCATCCGTCCAACAATTAAAAGTTTGACGAGAGTTCATCCGTGCATGTGGACATTCGTTATTCCAATATAGCCCGCCGCAATGACGGCATCCTGAAGGGGGATTTCTCCCTCGATCATTGTTGTTTGAGGCAGCACTGTTGCAGCTCGAGGAATTCTTAGATTTGGTGGCACTCCGGTCTCCCCCACTTCTGGTAAGGCCACCATTGTTAGACTGGCCTCCTTTGTATCCCTCTCGGACAGGCGATTGAGGCCTATCCTTCCGAGTTTCCACTTGATAGTACTCAAGGCATTCCGCTGCTTGGATCGCCTTAGGTAGAGTATCTACCCTTTGTCTTTTCAGCTCTATGCGAGCATAAGGTTTCAACCCTTCCAGGAATGTGCAGAGCGTGTCCTTTTCCCCCATGTCACGAATGTTCAGCATGAGCGGGGAGAATTCTCGCACGTAATCCCGCACTGATTTAGTCTGGCAGAGCTCCCATAGTTTTCTCCTTGCATTGTATTCAACATTTTCGGGGAAAAACTATTAGTGTATGGCTGCCTTCAGTTCTGCCCATGTCTCTAGAGCATCTTCAATGGCCCTGATGGCTTCGTACTTCACTCGCTACCAGAGTTTAGCATCACCCTGAAGATACAAGACAGCAGTAGCTACCTTCTTGGCTTCTTCTAGGCCACCTACAGCATCGAAGTACTACTCGATGTCGAAGATGAAAATTTCCACTTCTTTAGCACTTCGAGCTCCATTGTATGACTTTGGCTCAGTAATTTTCAGTTTTTGTGCTACAGGGGAGAGGTTCACAACACCCTCGATTTGGTTTCCACCTCCTCGAAGAAAGCCCTGTAGAGCAGCATTGACAATATTGAGCTGGCCTGTCAAGTTGTCTAACGTTTACTGCATGGCAGTCACCTTGTCTTCCTCTTGTGCCCTGTAGGCTAAATCCTCAGCACGCTTCTGTTGGGGGCCCTCGAACTTACAAAAAATTTTGGCTGCCTCAGTGGCTGCCGTTTGCCGGTCTCCTTCAGAGTCGTGATTGATTTTTTCTATGTCAACTTCGTCCTGGAGCATTCTGCGGTCCAGGTCGTCCAACCTTTGCACTATGCTAGTTTGTAGTTCAGTCACCGTATTTATAATGGGTCGTAATACATCAACCGTCTCTTCAAGGGGCGGAATATGGTCCCCATGATTCACCATGGTCAGAAATGGTGGTAATGGCAATGCGTTCTGTAACGACCCGGTCGGTCGTCCCATAGAAATTGCATTATTATTACTGTTATTGACTTGTCATAGGTTGGTTATACTGTTATCAATGTTTTAGAGTTAGTAGGCTTGCAATTGGAATGGTTGTAGTGAGAGTTTAGTTGCTTAGTATTTAAAAATAGCCTTGAAGTTGGAAAAGTCAACTGAGAGTTGACTATTGGTAAACGGCATCGGAATGCAGATTTTATGGCTTGGATAGCTTTGTTAGGCGATTTGGGACTTAGGAGTGTGTTCAGAATATTTTGGTGAGGACCGGTGTAGAATTAGGCTCGAATTGGCAAAAATTAGTTTTTGGTGATTTCTGATCGGCAATGGAAAATAGGCTATCAGGGTCGGAATGGAATTCCGGAAGTTGGAACAGGTTCGTAATGTCATTTTTGATATGTCTGCAAAATTTCAGGTCAATCGGAGTTGTTTTGGATAGTTTCGGCATCGTTGGAGGATTTTAGAAATTTCAAAGTTCTTAGGCATGAATTTGATGTGATTTTGGTGTTTTGATGTTATTTTTAGTGTTTCGGGAGTGCAACTAAGTTTGAATGATCATATATGAGGTGTTGGTATGTTTGGTTGGGATCCCGAGGGGCTCGGGATGGTTTTGAGTGGTTAACGGGGAGTTTGGAGTGCTTGTGTTGTTGCTGAAGTTGTTGGTGCTGGTGTAACCGCACCTGCGGATGGGTCATCACAGGTGCGGGCCCGCAGGAGCGGAAGGAGGCTCCACAGGTGCAAGATTTGGCCAGCCAGGGAAGAGGTTGTAGATGCGAATAGTGGGCCGCACCTGCGAAGTCGCAGGTGCGGAATGTGAGTCGCAAGTGCGGAGATAGGCAGTTTAGTGAAAAGTCGCAGGTGCGGTTGTTTTGACCGCAGGTGCGAGTCATTGGCCGCAGGTGCGTAACCCCTGGGCAGAAAGTATAAATTAAAACCCTCTGCGACCATTAGACCTTTTAACACCATCTTTGAATGGGAAGAAGCTCTTGAGGCTATTTTTGAAGAGGGAAATCAGTGTGCTTCATAGAGGTAAGTGTTTTGATCATTAAAACTCGTTTATGGGTGATTATAGAACACAATCTCAGCATTTAATTCATGAAAATCAGTAGAAAAAGGTGGGTTTAGGGCTTGAGATTATGAGACCTTTAGGGATTGGTTTGAGGGGTCAAACGAACTCCGATTTTAGTGTTCTTTATATGTACGGACTCGTGAAATGATGAAGAACAGTTTTGTATAAATATTTCTGAGTTTCAGGACGCGGGCCCAGGGGTCGGGTTTTGACTAATTTCGGGTTTTGAGCTAAATTTGGTACTTTTCAATTGGAATTTATTCCTTAAGCATAATTTGATGATAAAAATCTGAACTTGGTAGATTTGGAGCACTCAGAGGCAGGATTTAGAGGCAAAGGCACTGCGGAATAGTATTTTAGACGGTTTTGAGGTAAGTAACGTTTCCAAACTTTGTTCTGAGGGTTCGAAACCCCAAGCTAAATGATTTATGACTATTGTTGAGGTGACGCACATGCCAAGTTACGGGCGTACGGGCGTGCACCGAGTATTTATGGCCTGGCTTATCCCATGGCACCGCTTAGTGATTATTCCCTAATGATATATGTACTTCTGTTAATGTGGTAATTGTGAACCTGTTAGAAATCATGTTAAGTATAAATTCTACGCTTCACGCCGAAAATGCTGAGACCCGAGTGGTCGTATAATACCGTCTCATTTTGTGATTAATTGATTTCATATACTCAGTCCTGTTATAGCATATCACTTCATATCTCAGTCTCAGTATTGTTAATTATATGCATACTTATCATTGTTTCGGGCTGATGGATGCATCTGTGATCCATTCCAGTGAGACTGAAGAGTAATGACTGAGTAAGGCCGAGAGCCTGTTATTGAGAGAGTTATGAGAACGGACTGCACTCCGCAGCGATATTAAATCATGCCTTTGTTGGCTTGATATGGAGCTTGGGCCACTAGGGCCCCTCCGAAGTCTTTACAACCCCAGTGAGCGCATTGATGTGAGGGATGGATCTTCCCTCGACATGGATCTTGTCCGAAGTGGATGTTATGTGAGGGATGGATCTTCCCTCGACATGGATCTTGTCCGAAGTGGATGTTATGTGAGGGATGGATCGTCCCTGGGCATGGATCTTGTTCGAGTGTTGTGTTCCGGAGATGGACTTTCTCTGTGGGGCTGGATTGGCCTTTTTCCTCGGTATGGAGTGACTACAGTCACCGGTGTTTATGCATATTCCGGGATGGAACTTCCCTGGGCCTGAGAGCCATATATAGTACTGAGTGGACTTCTGTGGGAGAGTTGTGAGCTCTATGTGCATATCCACACTGGTTTCATACATATATTTTATGATGGCATGTAGAGTATACTGGCATGCTTGGCATATTTACTCATCTTGATAAACTGTAGCATGTCTAAATTCTATATATTGTTTATTGTAAAGATTTTGAGGTTTGTCCGTCACTACATCTCAGTCCATAGTTTGGGTTCGTTATTTCTGAGTTGGTGTACTCACGTTACCCCATGCACCTCGTGTGCACTTCAGGTACACCGGGACCCCGCAGTGGATATTGAGCAGCGAACAGAGTTTTCATTGGAGTTGTCGAGGTAGCAGTTGGCGATCGCGACCTCGTCTTCTCTTCCTTATTCCACCTGTTGCACTTATTTTGAGACTATGATGTCTATTTCTTCATTCTTTATTTTTTTTTATTAGCAGCTCATGACTGAGTGACACCGGATCCGGGGTTGGAGCTTTAAATTTAGTTTTTCAAATATTGTTTTAAACTTCAGATCCTTAGTATTATCAATAAATTCGTTTAAAAATCGTATTTTACTGGAAATTGAATTTAGCTTAGATAAAAAGGGTGGCTTGCCTGGTTCCACGACAGACGTCATCACGACTCCGAAATTGGGTCGTGACAAGATGGTATCAGAGCGCTAGGTTAAATAGGTCTCACCAGTCATGAGCAGGTTTAGTAGAGTCTTGCGGATCGGTACGGAGACGTCTGTACTTATCTTCGAGAGGCTACAATACCCTTAGGAAAAATCCCACATTATTGAATTCTGTCGTGCGACTTTGTTGAATTCTGGAACTAAACTTCTGTTGTTTTCATTCTCTCATAGATGGTGAGGGCTCGTGCTACCGATCGTGGTAATCAGACACCAGCAAGACCAGCTGGAGGTCGAGGTTGAGGCCGTGGCAGAGGGAGGGGTGCAGCCCGCTCAGCAGCCGGGGCAATATCTATGGACCTTCCCACTGATCATGATCAGGTCCCCACAGTTGAGGTCCCAGCGGGAGAGGCTCAGGCACCAGCAGTGCCCATTGTGATTTTGGGTCTTCAGGAGACCCTAGCCCAGATTTTGACGGTGTCCACCAGCCTGGCACAGGTCGTCGTCGTGTCTACTACTGCTGCTACTTCTCAGGCCGGGGGAGGCACTCAGACTCCAGCTGCCCGGACACCTGAGCAGGTTATTCAGGGGTTTCAGACACCTGGGACAGCTCCAGTCCAGTCGGTTGCCCCAGCCCAAGATTTTGTGGTCCTAGCTTTAGCAGATGATGAGCAGCGCAGGTTAGAGAGGTTTAGTAGACTCCAGCCTCCGATTCTTAGTGGTACTAATGGGGAGGATGCCCAGGGCTTTTTGGAAGAGTGTCAGAGGATCGTTCGCAGATCAGGGATACTGGAGGCTAGTGGGGTCCTATTTACTACCTTCCAATTCGCAGGAGCTGCACTCGCTTGGTGGGAGGCCTATGAGAGGTGTAGACCTGCTGATGCACCGCCCCTTACCTGGCGTCAATTCTTCATTCTGTTCCTGGAAAAGTATATACCGCAGTCCCGCAGGGAGGAGCTGCGCAGGGAGTTCAAGCAGTTGCGCTAGGAGGACATGACAGTGATGCAGTATGAGAAGAGGTTCTCCGAGTTGACCCGTCATGCTATTTGGCTAGTTCCCACGGATAGGGAAAGGATCAAGAGGTTCGTTGATGGCCTCAGTTATCAGCTTCGGATTTTTCTGACCAGGGAGAGGTTATCTGGTGCTTCTTTTGAGGAGGTGGTTGACATTGTCAAAGAGATTGAGTCGGTTCACCGCCAGGAGAGGATCGAGAGGGAGGTCAAGAGGCCTCAAGGATCTGGGAGTTTTGGTGGGGTTCCTTCAGGGGGAAGCCTCAACCCCGGCGGAGGCCGTCCATTTAGGCAGGCTCAGCCAAGTCGCTCAGGTTATCGTGATGGATCGGTTGGTCATGATCCTCATAGTTCGCATCAGGTGCAACCATCTTTCAGTGCCCTGCCAGCTCAGAGTTCATATTGGGCACCATCGGTTCAGAGTTCATCTATGCCTGGTTCTTCTAGTGGTTATCCTGG
Source organism: Nicotiana knightiana (assembly GCA_005239525.1). NCBI lineage: Eukaryota > Viridiplantae > Streptophyta > Magnoliopsida > Solanales > Solanaceae > Nicotiana > Nicotiana knightiana. Next base: position 498 of record MDKJ01352905.1, on the reverse strand, counting down.
TGCTAGGGGTTCTTTTCAGTCCCCAGTGTCATCTCCGAGAGAGGTTGCTTTGAGTGTGGAGATGTGGGCCATATTAAGAGGCTTTGCCCTCGTCTTGCGAGAGGTACTTATCAATAGAGTAGTCAGCCCGCGGTTTCAGAATCAGTAGCTGCACCGCCCGCCCAGGCAGCTAGAGGTGGGGGTCAGGCAGGTAGGGGTCGCCCAAGAGGGGGAGGTCGATCCGGTGGTGATCAGGCCCAATTTTATGCATTTTCAGCCAGACCGGAGATGGCTTCTGATGCCGTGATCCCAGGTATTGTTTCAGTCTATCACGAGAAGCTTAAGTTTTTAACTGATTATGGTTCTTCATATTCACATGTTCATCATAATTTAGCCTATTCTCTAGATACGCCCTGTGAATCTTCTGTTACATCTGCTCATGTGCTCGCCTCTGTAGGTGATGTTGTTGTTACGGACCGTGTGTGTCGGTTGTGTGTGGTACCTATTGGGGGTCTGGAG